>CAJHQQ010000867.1:0-134521 GCA_905132885.1 Moricandia moricandioides | reverse complement strand
AAAAAAACAAGGCAAAACAGTTCATTTTATTATTATTAAATAATTTAAAATAGTGTGACCATACAATTTTGTATTCTCTCGTGACTTAACACATACATAGTAAATAATACATAATATATCAATTAATATACACAATGGAAACCTTGTTCTAATGCCTAATAACATGTGTTCTATTACCAAATCGTATTGACTATATTTGGGAAACAAAACTATATATATATTATTCAAGGACAATAAATTCTAAAGTTAGTTGTGTAATGGTCCTTGCTGTTTTCATTAGTCACCAAACAGAAAACTCTGATCTCTGATACGTGTAATAGTTTTCTTTTTATGAAACATGTTAGTTAATGGCCATAAATTTATATTTTTCTTTTGTTTTGGAAACATAGTGGCCAGTCCTCAGTATACATGTGTAAAGCATATGCAGGTTAAAGAAATAAACCTATATTTTTATTTTATTTTATTTAGAAATATTTGAAAGAAATTGTATTGGCTTATTTAAGAAAATATTGGAGAACAAAGACAAACAAAATTTCTACAATCTAACAAGGGCTTGTCCTTCCGAAAACAAGACCAAGCACAATCATGACAATAAGCTATGAAAGTTTGACCGGCAAAGGGTTTAAGATGCAGGTCTAGTGAATCGGTTATCTGAAAATTCATTGGAGGAGATGATGTTGGAATGAAAATATTGGTTCTCTCTTCCAAATTAGAATTTTTCATTGTACTCATTTCACCTAAAAGAGTTGCAAGACATAGACCAAATCAATCAATTAATAAAATAAAAAATAAAATATTTTATATATTCTTCTACTTACCAAGGATAAATTTACCCGATGAAACCATAATTATAACACTTAAAAACATAGAAAAATTCTTCATCTTCTAAATAATATTCTTTGCTTTTTTTGTGAAATTATTAAAAGTAGACGTCGTGATATTTATATGTTTGTCTTACTTAAGTTACAAAACGATAAATATTATAATTGGCGTTTTTACATTGTTATCAATGAATTTTGAAGTAACTGTTCTCTTTTAAAGTAGGTCTTTTCTCAAAAACTTTCTTTGAAGTATAACTATAAATAAAGTAATTTACCAATAAATTAAAATTCAGTTACATTAGTAATCACTAATAACAAAGATATTTCAAGAGAATTTTATTCCTAACACACGATATGAATCAAAAGTGTTCTTTTGTTGGTACTCTATTTGATACAAAGCGACTACGACTCCATAATGAAAAAAAAGTATTTTTGACAGATTAGTAGCCTTTTACGGTATTACATTGAGGTCTCCAATGAGTATAAAATTAATTTATTTATAAAAACCAAGTTAATATATCTTACTTGAGATATACTTTGATTCATCTGTTTAAACGATTTCTTCTAACGATAGAAAAATACATCACCAGCATGGAACACTGAATAACTTCAAAAATCTGAGTGAAACTCATAGAATTTGAGAAAAACTACACGGTGACAAAATTGCATATTGGTTTGAAGTAATTTTATTGTTTCTAAGAACAAAAATAATATATATTTTCGATATGAATGTAAAACTGAATCAACTTACAATAAAATACCCAAAGTAAAAAAAAAAGAGAGAAAGAAGGAGAATTGAGGGCGGAAATTGATATGTAACATCTACTTTCCGAAAATACTACTCACAATTTTTATATGTCACATATTTAATATGTTATGTATTTACAATTAGATGAAGTTATTTTAAATATACAACACTTATAAATGTGCAAAATGAAGTTAGTTACCTATTAAATAAAAAAAAACAAGGCAAAACAGTTCATTTTATTATTATTAAATAAATTAAAATAGTGTGACCATACAATTTTGTATTCTCTCGTGACTTAACACATACATAGTAAATAATACATAATATATCAATTAATATACACAATGGAAACCTTGTTCTAATGCCTAATAACATGTGTTCTATTAACCAAATCGTATTGACTATATTTGGGACACAAAACTATATTAATATTATCAAGGACAATAAATTCTAAAGTTAGTTGTGTAATGGTCCTTGCTGTTTTCATTAGTCACCAAACAGAAAACTCTGATCTCTGATACGTGTAATAGTTTTCTTTTTATGAAACATGTTAGTTAATGGCCATAAATTTATATTTTTCTTTAGTTTTGGAAACATAGTGGCCAGTCCTCAGTATACATGTGTAAAGCATATGCAGGTTAAAGAAATAAACCTATATTTTTATTTTATTTTATTTAGAAATATTTGAAAGAAATTGTATTGGCTTATTTAAGAAAATATGGAGAACAAAGACAAACAAAATTTCTACAATCTAACAATGGCTTGTCCTTCCGAAAACAAGACCAAGCACAATCATGACAATAAGCTATGAAAGTTTGACCGGCAAAGGGTTTAAGATGCAGGTCTAGTGAATCGGTTATCTGAAAATTCATTGGAGGAGATGATGTTGGAATGAAAATATTGGTTCTCTCTTCCAAATTAGAATTTTTCATTGTACTCATTTCACCTAAAAGAGTTGCAAGACATAGACCAAATCAATCAATTAATAAAATAAAAAATAAAATATTTTATATATTCTTCTACTTACCAAGGATAAATTTACCCGATGAAACCATAATTATAACACTTAAAAACATAGAAAAATTCTTCATCTTCTAAATAATATTCTTTGCTTTTTTTGTGAAATTATTAAAAGTAGACGTCGTGATATTTATATGTTTGTCTTACTTATGTTACAAAACGATAAATATTATAATTGGCGTTTTTACATTGTTATCAATGAATTTTAAAGTAAATGTTCTCTTTTAAAGTAGGTCTTTTCTCAAAAACTTTCTTTGAAGTATAACTATAAATAAAGTATTTTACCAATAAATTAAAATTCTGTTACATTAGTAATCACTAATAACAAAGATATTTCAAGAGAATTTTATTCCTAGCACACGATATGAATCAAAAGTGTTCTTTTGTTGGTACTCTATTTGATACAAAGCGACTACGACTCCATAATGAAAAACAAGTATTTTTGACAGATTAGTAGTCTTTTACGGTATTACATTGAGGTCTCCAATGAGTATAAAATTAATTTATTTATAAAAACCAAGTTAATATATCTTACTTGGGATATACTTTGATTCATCTGTTTAAACGATTTCTTCTAATGATAGAAAAATACATCACCAGCATGGAACACTGAATAACTTCAAAAATCTGAGTGAAACTCGTAGAATTTGAGAAAAACTACACGGTGACAAAATTGCATATTGGTTTGAAGTAATTTTATTGTTTCTAAGAACAAAAATAATATATATTTTCGATATGAATGTAAAACTGAATCAACTTACAATAAAATACCCAAAGTAAAAAAGAGAAAGAAGGAGAATTGAGGGCGGAAATTGATATGTAACATCTACTTTCCGAAAATACTACTCACAATTTTTATATGTCACATATTTAATATGTTATGTATTTACAATTAGATGAAGTTATTTTAAATATAAAACACTTATAAATGTGCAAAATGAAGTTAGTTACCTATTAAATAAAAAAAAACAAGGCAAAACAGTTCATTTTATTATTATTAAATAAATTAAAATAGTGTGACCATACAATTTTGTATTCTCTCGTGACTTAACACATACATAGTAAATAATACATAATATATCAATTAATATACACAATGGAAACCTTGTTCTAATGCCTAATAACATGTGTTCTATAACCAAATCGTATTGAATATATTTGGGACACAAAACTATATTAATATTATCAAGGACAATAAATTCTAAAGTTAGTTGTGTAATGGTCCTTGCTGTTTTCATTAGTCACCAAACAGAAAACTCTGATCTCTGATACGTGTAATAGTTTTCTTTTTATGAAACATGTTAGTTAATGGCCATAAATTTATATTTTTCTTTAGTTTTGGAAACATAGTGGCCAGTCCTGAGTATACATGTGTAAAGCATATGCAGGTTACAGAAATAAACCTATATTTTTATTTTATTTTATTTAGAAATATTTGAAAGAAATTGTATTGGCTTATTTAAGAAAATATGGAGAACAAAGACAAACAAAATTTCTACAATCTAACAATGGCTTGTCCTTCCGAAAACAAGACCAAGCACAATCATGACAATAAGCTATGAAAGTTTGACCGGCAAAGGGTTTAAGATGCAGGTCTAGTGAATCGGTTATCTGAAAATTCATTGGAGGAGATGATGTTGGAATGAAAATATTGGTTCTCTCTTCCAAATTAGAATTTTTCATTGTACTCATTTCACCTAAAAGAGTTGCAAGACATAGACCAAATCAATCAATTAATAAAATAAAAAATAAAATATTTTATATATTCTTCTACTTACCAAGGATAAATTTACCCGATGAAACCATAATTATAACACTTAAAAACATAGAAAAATTCTTCATCTTCTAAATAATATTCTTTGCTTTTTTTGTGAAATTATTAAAAGTAGACGTCGTGATATTTATATGTTTGTCTTACTTATGTTACAAAACGATAAATATTATAATTGGCGTTTTTACATTGTTATCAATGAATTTTAAAGTAACTGTTCTCTTTTAAATTATGTTTATTTTACCAATAAATTAAAATTCTGTTACATCAGTAATCACTAATAACAAAGATATTTCAAGAGAATTTTATTCCTAACACACGATATGAATCAAAAGTGTTCTTTTGTTGGTACTCTATTTGATACAAAGCGATTACGACTCCATAATGAAAAACAAGTATTTTTGACAGATTAGTAGCCTTTTACGGTATTACATTGAGGTCTCCAATGAGTATAAAATTAATTTATTTATAAAAACCAAGTTAATATATCTTACTTGGGATATACTTTGATTCATCTGTTTAAACGATTTCTTCTAATGATAGAAAAATACATCACCAGCATGGAACACTGAATAACTTCAAAAATCTGAGTGAAACTCATAGAATTTGAGAAAAACTACACGGTGACAAAATTGCATATTGGTTTGAAGTAATTTTATTGTTTCTAAGAACAAAAATAATATATATTTTCGATATGAATGTAAAACTGAATCAACTTACAATAAAATACCCAAAGTAAAAAAGAGAAAGAAGGAGAATTGAGGGCGGAAATTGATATGTAACATCTACTTTCCGAAAATACTACTCACAATTTTTATATGTCACATATTTAATATGTTATGTATTTACAATTAGATGAAGATATTTTAAATATACAACACTTATAAATGTGCAAAATGAAGTTAGTTACCTGTTAAATAAAAAAAAACAAGGCAAAACAGTTCATTTTATTATTATTAAATAAATTAAAATAGTGTGACCATACAATTTTGTATTCTCTCGTGACTTAACACATACATAGTAAATAATACATAATATATCAATTAATATACACAATGGAAACCTTGTTCTAATGCCTAATAACATGTGTTCTATTAACCAAATCGTATTGACTATATTTGGGACACAAAACTATATTAATATTATCAAGGACAATAAATTCTAAAGTTAGTTGTGTAATGGTCCTTGCTGTTTTCATTAGTCACCAAACAGAAAACTCTGATCTCTGATACGTGTAATAGTTTTCTTTTTATGAAACATGTTAGTTAATGGCCATAAATTTATATTTTTCTTTAGTTTTGGAAACATAGTGGCCAGTCCTGAGTATACATGTGTAAAGCATATGCAGGTTAAAGAAATAAACTTATATTTTTATTTTATTTTTTTTTGAAATATTTGAAAGAAATTGTATTGGCTTATTTAAGAAAATATGGAGAACAAAGACAAACAAAATTTCTACAATCTAACAATGGCTTGTCCTTCCGAAAACAAGACCAAGCACAATCATGACAATAAGCTATGAAAGTTTGACCGGCAAAGGGTTTAAGATGCAGGTCTAGTGAATCGGTTATCTGAAAATTCATTGGAGGAGATGATGTTGGAATGAAAATATTGGTTCTCTCTTCCAAATTAGAATTTTTCATTGTACTCATTTCACCTAAAAGAGTTGCAAGACATAGACCAAATCAATCAATTAATAAAATAAAAAATAAAATATTTTATATATTCTTCTACTTACCAAGGATAAATTTACCCGATGAAACCATAATTATAACACTTAAAAACATAGAAAAATTCTTCATCTTCTAAATAATATTCTTTGCTTTTTTTGTGAAATTATTAAAAGTAGACGTCGTGATATTTATATGTTTGTCTTACATATGTTACAAAACGATAAATATTATAATTGGCGTTTTTACATTGTTATCAATGAATTTTAAAGTAACTGTTCTCTTTTAAAGTAGGTCTTTTCTCAAAAACTTTCTTTGAAGTATAACTATAAATAAAGTATTTTACCAATAAATTAAAATTCTGTTACATTAGTAATCACTAATAACAAAGATATTTCAAGAGAATTTTATTCCTAACACACGATATGAATCAAAAGTGTTCTTTTGTTGGTACTCTATTTGATACAAAGCGACTACGACTCCATAATGAAAAACAAGTATTTTTGACAGATTAGTAGCCTTTTACGGTATTACATTGAGGTCTCCAATGAGTATAAAATTAATTTATTTATAAAAACCAAGTTAATATATCTTACTTGGGATATACTTTGATTCATCTGTTTAAACGATTTCTTCTAATGATAGAAAAATACATCACCAGCATGGAACACTGAATAACTTCCAAAATCTGAGTGAAACTCATAGAATTTGAGAAAAACTACACGGTGACAAAATTGCATATTGGTTTGAAGTAATTTTATTGTTTCTAAGAACAAAAATAATATATATTTTCGATATGAATGTAAAACTGAATCAACTTACAATAAAATACCCAAAGTAAAAAAGAGAAAGAAGGAGAATTGAGGGCGGAAATTGATATGTAACATCTACTTTCCGAAAATACTACTCACAATTTTTATATGTCACATATTTAATATGTTATGTATTTACAATTAGATGAAGTTATTTTAAATATACAACACTTATAAATGTGCAAAATGAAGTTAGTTACCTGTTAAATAAAAAAAACAAGGCAAAACAGTTCATTTTATTATTATTAAATAAATTAAAATAGTGTGACCATACAATTTTGTATTCTCTCGTGACTTAACACATACATAGTAAATAATACATAATATATCAATTAATATACACAATGGAAACCTTGTTCTAATGCCTAATAACATGTGTTCTATTAACCAAATCGTATTGACTATATTTGGGACACAAAACTATATTAATATTATCAAGGACAATAAATTCTAAAGTTAGTTGTGTAATGGTCCTTGCTGTTTTCATTAGTCACCAAACAGAAAACTCTGATCTCTGATACGTGTAATAGTTTTCTTTTTATGAAACATGTTAGTTAATGGCCATAAATTTATATTTTTCTTTAGTTTTGGAAACATAGTGGCCAGTCCTCAGTATACATGTGTAAAGCATATGAAGGTTACAGAAATAAACCTATATTTTTATTTTATTTTATTTAGAAATATTTGAAAGAAATTGTATTGGCTTATTTAAGAAAATATGGAGAACAAAGACAAACAAAATTTCTACAATCTAACAATGGCTTGTCCTTCCGAAAACAAGACCAAGCACAATCATGACAATAAGCTATGAAAGTTTGACCGGCAAAGGGTTTAAGATGCAGGTCTAGTGAATCGGTTATCTGAAAATTCATTGGAGGAGATGATGTTGGAATGAAAATATTGGTTCTCTCTTCCAAATTAGAATTTTTCATTGTACTCATTTCACCTAAAAGAGTTGCAAGACATAGACCAAATCAATCAATTAATAAAATAAAAAATAAAATATTTTATATATTCTTCTACTTACCAAGGATAAATTTACCCGATGAAACCATAATTATAACACTTAAAAAAATAGAAAAATTCTTCATCTTCTAAATAATATTCTTTGTTTTTTTGTGAAATTATTAAAAGTAGACGTCGTGATATTTATATGTTTGTCTTACTTATGTTACAAAACGATAAATATTATAATTGGCGTTTTTACATTGTTATCAATGAATTTTAAAGTAACTGTTCTCTTTTAAATTATGTTTATTTTACCAATAAATTAAAATTCTGTTACATTAGTAATCACTAATAACAAAGATATTTCAAGAGAATTTTATTCCTAACACACGATATGAATCAAAAGTGTTCTTTTGTTGGTACTCTATTTGATACAAAGCGACTACGACTCCATAATGAAAAACAAGTATTTTTGACAGATTAGTAGCCTTTTACGGTATTACATTGAGGTCTCCAATGAGTATAAAATTAATTTATTTATAAAAACCAAGTTAATATATCTTACTTGGGATATACTTTGATTCATCTGTTTAAATGATTTCTTCTAATGATAGAAAAATACATCACCAGCATGGAACACTGAATAACTTCAAAAATCTGAGTGAAACTCATAAAATTTGAGAAAAACTACACAGTGACAAAATTGCATATTGGTTTGAAGTAATTTTATTGTTTCTAAGAACAAAAATAATATATATTTTCGATATGAATGTAAAACTGAATCAACTTACAATAAAATACCCAAAGTAAAAAAGAGAAAGAAGGAGAATTGAGGGCGGAAATTGATATGTAACATCTACTTTCCGAAAATACTACTCACAATTTTTATATGTCACATTTAATATGTTATGTATTTACAATTAGATGAAGTTATTTTAAATATACAACACTTATAAATGTTCAAAATGAAGTTAGTTACCTGTTAAATAAAAAAAACAAGGCAAAACAGTTCATTTTATTATTATTAAATAAATTAAAATAGTGTGACCATACAATTTTGTATTCTCTCGTGACTTAACACATACATAGTAAATAATACATAATATATCAATTAATATACACAATGGAAACCATGTTCTAATGCCTAATAACATGTGTTCTATAACCAAATCGTATTGACTATATTTGGAACACAAAACTATATTAATATTATCAAGGACAATAAATTCTAAAGTTAGTTGTGTAATGGTCCTTGCAATTTTCATTAGTCACCAAACAGAAAACTCTGATCTCTGATACGTGTAATAGTTTTCTTTTTATGAAACATGTTAGTTAATGGCCATAAATTTATATTTTTCTTTAGTTTTGGAAACATAGTGGCCAGTCCTCAGTATACATGTGTAAAGCATATGAAGGTTACAGAAATAAACCTATATTTTTATTTTATTTTATTTAGAAATATTTGAAAGAAATTGTATTGGCTTATTTAAGAAAATATGGAGAACAAAGACAAACAAAATTTCTACAATCTAACAATGGTTTGTCCTTCCGAAAACAAGACCAAGCACAATCATGACAATAAGCTATGAAAGTTTGACCGGCAAAGGGTTTAAGATGCAGGTCTAGTGAATCGGTTATCTGAAAATTCATTGGAGGAGATGATGTTGGAATGAAAATATTGGTTCTCTCTTCCAAATTAGAATTTTTCATTGTACTCATTTCACCTAAAAGAGTTGCAAGACATAGACCAAATCAATCAATTAATAAAATAAAAAATAAAATATTTTATATATTCTTCTACTTACCAAGGATAAATTTACCCGATGAAACCATAATTATAACACTTAAAAAAATAGAAAAATTCTTCATCTTCTAAATAATATTCTTTGTTTTTTTGTGAAATTATTAAAAGTAGACGTCGTGATATTTATATGTTTGTCTTACTTATGTTACAAAACGATAAATATTATAATTGGCGTTTTTACATTGTTATCAATGAATTTTAAAGTAACTGTTCTCTTTTAAAGTAGGTCTTTTCTCAAAAACTTTCTTTGAAGTATAACTATAAATAAAGTATTTTACCAATAAATTAAAATTCTGTTACATTAGTAATCACTAATAACAAAGATATTTCAAGAGAATTTTATTCCTAACACACGATATGAATCAAAAGTGTTCTTTTGTTGGTACTCTATTTGATACAAAGCGACTACGACTCCATAATGAAAAACAAGTATTTTTGACAGATTAGTAGCCTTTTACGGTATTACATTGAGGTCTCCAATGAGTATAAAATTAATTTATTTATAAAAACCAAGTTAATATATCTTACTTGGGATATACTTTGATTCATCTGTTTAAACGATTTCTTCTAATGATAGAAAAATACATCACCAGCATGGAACACTGAATAACTTCAAAAATCTGAGTGAAACTCATAGAATTTGAGAAAAACTACACGGTGACAAAATTGCATATTGGTTTGAAGTAATTTTATTGTTTCTAAGAACAAAAATAATATATATTTTCGATATGAATGTAAAACTGAATCAACTTACAATAAAATACCCAAAGTAAAAAAGAGAAAGAAGGAGAATTGAGGGCGGAAATTGATATGTAACATCTACTTTCCGAAAATACTACTCACAATTTTTATATGTCACATATTTAATATGTTATGTATTTACAATTAGATGAAGTTATTTTAAATATACAACACTTATAAATGTGCAAAATGAAGTTAGTTACCTGTTAAATAAAAAAAACAAGGCAAAACAGTTCATTTTATTAATATTAAATAAATTAAAATAGTGTGACCATACAATTTTGTATTCTCTCGTGACTTAACACATACATAGTAAATAATACATAATATATCAATTAATATACACAATGGAAACCTTGTTCTAATGCCTAATAACATGTGTTCTATTAACCAAATCGTATTGACTATATTTGGGACACAAAACTATATTAATATTATCAAGGACAATAAATTCTAAAGTTAGTTGTGTAATGGTCCTTGCTGTTTTCATTAGTCACCAAACAGAAAACTCTGATCTCTGATACGTGTAATAGTTTTCTTTTTATGAAACATGTTAGTTAATGGCCATAAATTTATATTTTTCTTTAGTTTTGGAAACATAGTGGCCAGTCCTCAGTATACATGTGTAAAGCATATGAAGGTTACAGAAATAAACCTATATTTTTATTTTATTTTATTTAGAAATATTTGAAAGAAATTGTATTGGCTTATTTAAGAAAATATGGAGAACAAAGACAAACAAAATTTCTACAATCTAACAATGGCTTGTCCTTCCGAAAACAAGACCAAGCACAATCATGACAATAAGCTATGAAAGTTTGACCGGCAAAGGGTTTAAGATGCAGGTCTAGTGAATCGGTTATCTGAAAATTCATTGGAGGAGATGATGTTGGAATGAAAATATTGGTTCTCTCTTCCAAATTAGAATTTTTCATTGTACTCATTTCACCTAAAAGAGTTGCAAGACATAGACCAAATCAATCAATTAATAAAATAAAAAATAAAATATTTTATATATTCTTCTACTTACCAAGGATAAATTTACCCGATGAAACCATAATTATAACACTTAAAAAAATAGAAAAATTCTTCATCTTCTAAATAATATTCTTTGTTTTTTTGTGAAATTATTAAAAGTAGACGTCGTGATATTTATATGTTTGTCTTACTTATGTTACAAAACGATAAATATTATAATTGGCGTTTTTACATTGTTATCAATGAATTTTAAAGTAACTGTTCTCTTTTAAATTATGTTTATTTTACCAATAAATTAAAATTCTGTTACATTAGTAATCACTAATAACAAAGATATTTCAAGAGAATTTTATTCCTAACACACGATATGAATCAAAAGTGTTCTTTTGTTGGTACTCTATTTGATACAAAGCGACTACGACTCCATAATGAAAAACAAGTATTTTTGACAGATTAGTAGCCTTTTACGGTATTACATTGAGGTCTCCAATGAGTATAAAATTAATTTATTTATAAAAACCAAGTTAATATATCTTACTTGGGATATACTTTGATTCATCTGTTTAAATGATTTCTTCTAATGATAGAAAAATACATCACCAGCATGGAACACTGAATAACTTCAAAAATCTGAGTGAAACTCATAAAATTTGAGAAAAACTACACAGTGACAAAATTGCATATTGGTTTGAAGTAATTTTATTGTTTCTAAGAACAAAAATAATATATATTTTCGATATGAATGTAAAACTGAATCAACTTACAATAAAATACCCAAAGTAAAAAAGAGAAAGAAGGAGAATTGAGGGCGGAAATTGATATGTAACATCTACTTTCCGAAAATACTACTCACAATTTTTATATGTCACATTTAATATGTTATGTATTTACAATTAGATGAAGTTATTTTAAATATACAACACTTATAAATGTTCAAAATGAAGTTAGTTACCTGTTAAATAAAAAAAACAAGGCAAAACAGTTCATTTTATTATTATTAAATAAATTAAAATAGTGTGACCATACAATTTTGTATTCTCTCGTGACTTAACACATACATAGTAAATAATACATAATATATCAATTAATATACACAATGGAAACCATGTTCTAATGCCTAATAACATGTGTTCTATAACCAAATCGTATTGACTATATTTGGAACACAAAACTATATTAATATTATCAAGGACAATAAATTCTAAAGTTAGTTGTGTAATGGTCCTTGCTGTTTTCATTAGTCACCAAACAGAAAACTCTGATCTCTGATACGTGTAATAGTTTTCTTTTTATGAAACATGTTAGTTAATGGCCATAAATTTATATTTTTCTTTAGTTTTGGAAACATAGTGGCCAGTCCTCAGTATACATGTGTAAAGCATATGAAGGTTACAGAAATAAACCTATATTTTTATTTTATTTTATTTAGAAATATTTGAAAGAAATTGTATTGGCTTATTTAAGAAAATATGGAGAACAAAGACAAACAAAATTTCTACAATCTAACAATGGCTTGTCCTTCCGAAAACAAGACCAAGCACAATCATGACAATAAGCTATGAAAGTTTAACCGGCAAAGGGTTTAAGATGCAGGTCTAGTGAATCGGTTATCTGAAAATTCATTGGAGGAGATGATGTTGGAATGAAAATATTGGTTCTCTCTTCCAAATTAGAATTTTTCATTGTACTCATTTCACCTAAAAGAGTTGCAAGACATAGACCAAATCAATCAATTAATAAAATAAAAAAATAAAATATTTTATATATTCTTCTACTTACCAAGGATAAATTTACCCGATGAAACCATAATTATAACACTTAAAAACATAGAAAAATTCTTCATCTTCTAAATAATATTCTTTGCTTTTTTTGTGAAATTATTAAAAGTAGACGTCGTGATATTTATATGTTTGTCTTACTTATGTTACAAAACGATAAATATTATAATTGGCGTTTTTACATTGTTATCAATGAATTTTAAAGTAACTGTTCTCTTTTAAATTATGTTTATTTTACCAATAAATTAAAATTCGGTTACATTAGTAATCACTAATAACAAAGATATTTCAAGAAAATTTTATTCCTAACACACGATATGAATCAAAAGTGTTCTTTTGTTGGTACTCTATTTGATACAAGCGACTACGACGCCATAATGAAATAAAGTATTTTTGACAGATTAGTAGCCTTTTACGGTATTACATTGAGGTCTCCAATGAGTATAAAATTAATTTATTTATAAAAACCAAGTTAATATATCTTACTTGGGATATACTTTGATTTATCTGTTTAAACGATTTCTTCTAATGATAGAAAAATACATCACCAGCATGGAACACTGAATAACTTCAAAAATCTGAGTGAAACTCATAGAATTTGAGAAAAACTACACGGTGACAAAATTGCATATTGGTTTGAAGTAATTTTATTGTTTCTAAGAACAAAAATAATATATATTTTCGATATGAATGTAAAACTGAATCAACTTACAGTAAAATACCCAAAGTAAAAAAGAGAAAGAAGGAGAATTGAGGGCGGAAATTGATATGTAACATCTACTTTCCGAAAATACTACTCACAATTTTTATATGTCACATATTTAATATGTTATGTATTTACAATTAGATGAAGTTATTTTAAATATACAACACTTATAAATGTGCAAAATGAAGTTAGTTACCTGTTAAATAAAAAAACAAGGACATTTCATTTTATTATTATTAAATAAATTAATATAGTGTGACCATACAATTTTGTATGAGATGATGTTGGAATGAAAATATTGGTTCTCTCTTCCAAATTAGAATTTTTCACTGTACTCATTTCACCTAAAAGAGTTGCAAGACATAGACCAAATCAATCAATTAATAAAATAAAATAAAAAATAAAATATTTTATATATTCTTCTACTTACCAAGGATAAATTTACCCGATGAAACCATAATTATAACACTTAAAAACATAGAAAAATTCTTCATCTTCTAAATAATATTCTTTGCTTTTTTTGTGAAATTATTAAAAGTGGACGTCGTGATATTTATATGTTTGTCTTACTTATGTTACAAAACGATAAATATTATAATTGGCGTTTTTACATTGTTATCAATGAATTTTAAAGTAACTGTTCTCTTTTAAAGTAGGTCTTTTCTCAAAAACTTTCTTTGAAGTATAACTATAAATAAAGTATTTTACCAATAAATTAAAATTCTGTTACATTAGTAATCACTAATAACAAAGATATTTCAAGAGAATTTTATTCCTAACACACGATATGAATCAAAAGTGTTCTTTTGTTGGTACTCTATTTGATACAAAGCGACTACGACTCCATAATGAAAAACAAGTATTTTTGACAGATTAGAAGCCTTTTGCGGTTTTACATTGCGGTCTCCAATGAGTATAAAATTAATTTATTTATAAAAACTAAGTTAATATATCTTACTTGGGATATACTTTGATTCATCTGTTTAAACGATTTTTTCTAATGATAGAAAAATACATCACCAGTATGGAACACTGAATAACTTCAAAAATCTGAATGACACTCATAGAATTTTAGGAAAATTACACGGTGACAAAATTGCATAACTTAGAAAGTTTCCAATGCAAAATATCATATCGGTTTGAAGTAATTTTCTTTTTCTAAGAACAAAAATAATATAGATTTTCGATATGAATGTAAAACTGAATAACTTACAATAAAATACCCAAAGTAAAAAAGAGAAAGAAGGAGAATTGAGGGCGGAAATTGATATGTAAAATCTACTTTCCGAAAATACTACTCACAATTTTTGTATGTCACATATTTAATATGTTATGTATTTACAATTAGATGAAGTTATTTTAAATATACAACACTTATAAATGTGCAAAATGAAGTTAGTTACCTGTTAAATAAAAAAACAAGGACATTCATTTTATTATTATTAAATAAATTACTATAGTGTGACCATACAATTTTGTATTCTCTCGTGACTTAACACATACATAGTAAATAATACATAATATATCAATTAATATACACAATGGAAACCTTGTTCTAATGCCCAATAACATGTGTTCTATTAACCAAATCGTATTGACTATATTTGGGACACAAAACTATACTAATATTATCAAGGACAATAAATTCTAAAGTTAGTTGTGTGTAATGGTCCTTGCTGTTTTCATTAGTCACCAAACAGAAAACTCTGATCTCTGATACGTGTAATAGTTTTCTTTTTCTGAAACATGTTAGTTAATGGCCATAAACTTATATTTTTCTTTAGTTTTGGAAACATATTGGCCAGTCCTGAGTATACATGTGTAAAGCATATGCAGGTTAAAGAAATAAACCTATATTTTTATTTTGTTTTATTTAGAAATATTTGAAAGAAATGGTATCGACTTATTTAAGTAAATATGGAGAACATATCCAAATAAAATTTCTAAATAATTGTCTTCATCTTCTAAATAATATTCTTTGTTTTTTGTTTTGAAATTATTAAAACTAGAATTCCTGATATTTATATGTTTTTCTTACTTATATTATAAAACGATAAATATTATAATTGGTGTTTTTGCATTGTTATCAATGAAATTTAGAATAACTGTTCTCTTTTAAATTAAGTCTTTTCTCAAAATTGTTCCTTGAAGTAGAACTATAAATAAAGTGTTTTAGCAATAAATTAAAATTATGTCACATTAGTAATCACTAAATGACAAAGATATTTCGAGAGAATTTTATTCCTAACACACGATATGAATCAAATGTGTTCTTTTGTTGGTACTCTATTTGATACAAAGCGACTACAACTCCATAATGGAAAACAAATATTTTTGATAGATTAGTAGCTTTTTTTAAAGGTATTACATTGTGGTCTCCAATGAGTATAAAATTAATTGATTTAACAAAACCAAGTTAATATATCTTACTTGGGATATACTTTGATTCATCTGTTTAAACGAGTTCTGCTAATGATATAAAACTACGTCACCAGCATGGAACATTGAATAACATCAGAAATCTGAATGCAACTGATAGAAATTGAGGAACACTAAACGGTGACAAATTGTATAACTTATAAAGTTCTCAGTTCAAAATATCATATCGGTTTGAAGTACTTTTATTGTTTCTAAGAACAAAAATAATATATATTTTCGATATGAATGTAAAACTGAATCAACTTACAATAAAATACTCAAAGTAAAAAAAAGAGTAAAAAGAAGAATTGAGGGTGGAAATTGGTATGTAACATCTAGTTTCCAAAAATACTACTCACAATTTGTATAAGTCATCGACCTATATTTAATATGTTATGTATTTAAAACTATATGAAGTTATTTTAAATTCACAACTCTTATAAATGTGCAAAATGAAGTTAGTTACATGTTAAATAAAACAAAGAACAAGGCAAAACAATTCATTTTATTATTATTAAATAAATTAATTTAGTGAGACCATACAATTTTGTATGGGAGTTTTTCAAAAATAACCTAAAAATTCAAGTCAAACCTAAAATCAACCTTTTTTTTGTAGTTACTATTCATCATTGAATTTTCCATGATACCCCTAAGTTTTTGAATTATTTATAAATTTGCCATTATTATTTATTTATTTATTAATTTCAAAAAATACAAAAAACCAAATACACCCTAAACATTTCTTCTTAATTACAACTATGTCATTATCATCAATATTTTCAACCACCATGAACCACCATTTTTGATCTCTTAAAGCTCTAGAATTGAATTTTCAACCTCTTTCTAGAATTGAATTTTCAACCTCTTTTTTTTCCATTCTAAACAAGCAAAACTTCATTTTCTCTCATTTTCTCTACATTTCCATCTAAAAATCTCTCTTAACCTTCATTTTCATAATCACAAGGTTCATAATTTCGTGTTTTTCACTTGTGAATCGTCAAAAATGTTTCCTTTTGGTCATTATTGGAGTTTGGACGGTTGAAAAGGCTGGAAACGAGTTTCCCACTGCAAAAAGATAACTATTTACATGGTTTAAGTCGTTTCTCAGATTTGTGTCGCGAAAATAGATTGTTTTATATGTCTACGCCCTTGTGTAGACATACAATGCAGTTTATTTGTCAACGCACAAGTCAGTTTTGCAATTGACTAAAAGGATTTTTTGGGTAACGTAGCCTTCCCCAACAGTCTACATCTTAACCTTTGACAACAAAAACAAAAAAAACTACGTAGACCTACAAAGAGGACTACGCAAAAGAGGTTAGTTTTGCATTTGACTGAACTTTTGACTTTTCATAAGCAGACTTCAACGTAAGTCTACAAAGTGTAGACTGCCGGAGAAGTTTATTTAAGTTCAGTTTTGCATTTGCCCAAAACTTTGACTGCGTTGAAAAGGTTAGTTTTGTGTTTGACTAAATTTTTTTAAAATTAATTATTTTATTTTTTAAATGTAGACTTCATATGCAGTCTTCTATTTCAGAAAAAAAATGTAGACTACGCGTGAAGTCTATTTTTTTTATTTTGGTCAAATGCAAAACTAACTCGTCGGATTTGAGAGTAGACTTCTTGCGAAGTCTGCAATGTTGTAGACGTTCATTTCAATCTACCCCTAGAAAGTCAAACATAGTCAATTGCAAAACTAATCTCATTCAAAAAAAATTAAAACATGTAGACTATATATTAAGTCTACTTCTGAAAGTCAAATCATGGAAAATTCTGGTCAATAGTGAAAACTAACATTTTTAAAGTTTTAGACTGAAAAGGAAGTCTACTTATATAAAATCATAATTTTTTTCAACTATAAAAAGTAACCCGTAAAATGGTCAATTGCAAAAACTAACCCAAAGAGTAGATCTATTTGACCGTCTACTGATGTAAACTGAAAAGAAAGTCTATCACCTTGTAGACTGAACATTGAGTCTATTTTAAAATATACATTAAAAGTTAATTTGTGTATTATGCATTAAAAATTTCACGATTTTTTTCGTTTGAATGTGTGTAATAGTTAATCCTAATGGGTTTGAATGATTTTGAATAGAAAAACTATTGTAATTATGAAAGTATAATACTTTTGATTTTGCTATATTATTAGGTAACAATTGTAGACGTATTAGTAAGTCTATGTTAATTGTCCCAGTGCAAACAACTGGGTCACACTTGTTCAAACTGTCCAGGTTAAACAGTGTTGTCTTACTGCTTTGGATGTTGTCTTATGTCTTATCTCTTATGTGTTGAACTTATCAATTGTATTGTTGCTTTGGATGTTTTCTTATTGCTTTGGATGTTGTCTTATGTCTTATGTGTTATGTATTGAACTTATCAGTTGTATTGTTGCTTTGGATGTTTTCTTATTTGATGAACTTTTGTTGAAATCGTAGGTCTTAATTTTTCTATTACTTTGAGTTTAATGTTACTTTCTATTGTGCAAACCAACGTGTTAGTCTTTTTGAACAGAATGTAGACTTCTTTTTAAGTCTCTTATAGAGGAAGACTAATATGTAAGTCTCTGGATTGTATTGGAGTTGTACTTTTGGTCGAATCTGAGTTAAAATCTCTGAAAGAAGAGTACAATACTGATACAAATGATGATATTTTGATAGATAGTCGAGTAGCAGACTTCTGTAAAAGTCTTTTGTAACAGAAGACTAATACTTAAGTCTGAAGAAATTAAGAACAAACAAAGTTTATCCATTTTGTAGCCTGCACCAAAAAGACACAAACAAAGAATTATACAAGTGAATTCTACATGAGAAGTCTACAGTTTAAAATGAAGTCCACACGAAAAGCCTATAAATTCAAACATCAGTGTACACGAGAAGTCTACAAATTCAAAACATCAATCAACATGAGAAGTCTACAAATTCAAAACATCAGTATACAAATTCAAAACATCAGTCTACATGAGAAGTGTACAAATTCAAAACCTCAGTCTACATGAGAAGTTTACAAATTCAAAACATCAGTCTACAAATTCAAAACATCAGTCTACAAATTCAAAACATCAGTCTACAAATTCAAAAATTCAGTCTACACTTCAAAATGAAGTGGACTGACCGGAAGCAGAGAAATGGATTAGAGAAGATGCGCCGCTCGTTAGAGAAATGAATCTAAGACTGGCCAACTCAGATCTGAATCAAAAGAAACTAAAAGGTTAGTAAAAAAGGATGAGCTTGTTAGGTTATTAGTTAAATGAGAGATAGAGATGACAGAGAGACGTACGTCGGAAAGATGAAGTACAGTCCTTTGCCGGCTAGGTATGAGAGATGACAGAGAGATGAAGTAGAAGCCGTGATACTGACCGGAAGCAGAGATTTGGACGAGAAGTGCCGTTCCTTAGAAGTTGCCGGCTCAGATCTGAAAAGATAAAAAGGTAAAGGTGGTCACTTTTTATCGACAGAGAGGTAAAGCCGAGAAATTTAACTTACCAGAGCGACGGAGCGGACAAAGACGGAGTGGACGGGAAACGGCGTGGATCGAGTTTGCCGGAAATCTTGCCGGAAATCGCATGGAGAGAGATACGGCGAAGATTAGG
Organism: Moricandia moricandioides; assembly: GCA_905132885.1. NCBI lineage: Eukaryota > Viridiplantae > Streptophyta > Magnoliopsida > Brassicales > Brassicaceae > Moricandia > Moricandia moricandioides. The sequence continues at coordinate 114,717 of CAJHQQ010000867.1, read as the reverse complement.
GTTTTTTACCCAAAAAGCTTGAGAAGTCATATTTATATGCTGGGAAACTTTTCTGGTTAGGTTAAAGAAGGTTTGGTTTAATTCGATTAGGTTAAAATTATATTAAATCCGGTTAGGTTAAACTATGTGTAGACTGGAAAAAAGGTCTACATATATGTAACCACAAATCTCAAACCCTAAATGTTTTGTTTGATCATCAAATTATATTGGTTAAATCCGGTTAGTTTAAATTGTGTGTAGACTTCTTAGAAAGTCTACAACAATTTTATTTTTTTCCCTTTATTTTTTACAAAATTTAATATATGATTTACTAAATATGTTTAATTATTTTTATTTTTTATTTTCTAGTCATAATATATGATTTAATTTTTTTTTATAAATATTTAAATTTAATTGAAATTTTAGGAGTTTTTTCTAAACACCAGTATATGTTCCTTAAAAATGTTTAAATATATATAAAAAAAAATTTACTTCATATTATCTATTATATTAATGATTAGTTAAAAATATTACAACATTTATTTTTATATATTTTTAAAATTAAATTATTAGATAAAATTATGGTATAGACTACATAACAAGTCTACCGAATGACTAGACTTCGTACAACGTCTACATCTATGTAAACTTCTTTTTGTTACGTGTAGACTAACAAAGGATAGAAACCTAAAATACACTTCTGTTTTTTTGTTTGGTCATAAGGGTTAAATAATACTTTTATCACCCTTGTAGGTTGGTTTTGCATTTGACTGAAAATGGGGTACACTTATAGGTTTGACTTAAAATTTTAGGTTATTTTTAGCAATTCTCTCATTTTGTATTATCTAGCGACATAACACATACGTAGTAAATAATACATTATATATCAATTAATATACAGAATGGAAACCTTGTTCTAATGTCCAATAACATGTGTTCTATTAACCAAATCTTATTAACTATATTTGGGACACAAAATATACTGAAATTATCAAGGACAATAATTTCTAAAGTTTGTTGTATGTAATGGTTCTTGCTGTTTTCATTAGTCGCCAAACAGAAAATTTCGATCTATGAAACATGTAATAGTTGTCTTTTTCTAAAACATGTTACTTAATGGGCATAAAATTATATTTTTCTTTAGGTTTGGAAACATATTGGTAAGGCCTAAGATTACATGTGTAAACCATATGCAGATTAAAGAAATAAATCAATATTTTTATCTTGTTTTATTTAGAGATATTTGAAAGAAATCGTATCGGCTTAATTAAATAAATATGGAAAACAAATACAAATAAAATTTCTACAATCTCCCAATGGCATATCATTCCGAAAACAAGACCAAGCACAATCATGACAATAAGCTATGAAAGTGTGACACTCGTCCCCTCCTCTCTCGAGAATGACATGCCACCAACAACATCTCGCGACACAATCACATACCTACATCTCCACTCACCCATAGCCCATATAAAAATCTGTATGAAAAACACCGAATAGCACCAATCCGTCCAAAAATCATATACTCGCCTGTCTCACTTGAAAAGGGGAAGAAAGAGGAGTGAGTAACAGGGGAGTCACTCAGTGAGTTATAGGATGCTAAAATTGAAGTCCATGGACCCGAACATAACATTGTGAATAAATATAATTTAATTCTAACATGTAGCAAACATGGTACCTAAAGTACCCAAAGAACAAACAATGGTCCTAGCAAGGTGCACTCCCGCTGCCCACTAACAGGCCAAAAAAAAACAACCGACAAGTGCTCGGTAACACACGCCCGTAGACGATTTATCGACCTCGAAGCCTTGGCAACAACAGATCGACTAAGCTGTGCCGCAGCATCTCCACACCAAATCTACTAGTCAGCAGCCGCCCTACGGAATTACGTATCCGTAGTCGGCCACATCCTTATCACCACAATACTATATATATATATATATATATCAATTATAATTGAACAAGCAATGATTAACCATCTAACACCCTATATCCGGTCACCCTATATCTGGTTTAGCAGAGAACCTAATAACTAAACAAGCAGATTCTGACAGACTCGATTTCAATTATGTTTCTTCAAAATCCTAAGCCGTGTACGAGAAGTCTAGGAATAGTACTCACCTTAGCCAAAACTAGATATAGATCGGGAAAGCTCGGAAACAGACATGACTTTTCTAACACGACTCAGCTTAAGATTCACAACTTGAAAGGATTTCTTCCTACACAAGAAAGGTCCAGGGTTCATCATATCAGGTCGCTTGCACCTATAAGAAACAATCCAAATATCACTTAATCGCACAAGAAACATAGGAATGACACATAAACCTCATGCATGGATTCACGGCTGATTAAGGTGGCAACACGAAGAGGATGGTGATCGGAGAGAGTAGCGACGGTGGTGCAAACAAGTGTGAGATCACGATCTCCCTAGCTCGGATCTCGACGGTGGTTTATGACGGTTCCAGAAACAAGGACGAGGCTCTCTGGTGACTTGCCGATCTTGGCGGTGCAAATCTGTTGCTGGTCGTGACGGAACGGGACGGATCGGGTGGTGGACATCTCTCTGCAGCAGGTCGGTAATTGTCGGTGATGGGATGATGGATCTTACATGTGGCTTCTCTTCCTCTCGAGTTCGATCATGCTCTCCTTATTATGAACATGGTGATGGATCCCTGGCGGAACAGCTGTGACAACTCCGGTGGTGACTCGTGTGGATGGTGATAATGACAGCATATCTTCTTTGCAAGGAATCTAGACGAATACAAGTAAAGGAGAAGAGTAGAGACAACATGAGAGAGGAGAGGAAGCTGGTGCAAGATGTTGCCTTAATCTCACACGATGACATCAATGGTGGCTGTGATTTGTGGGAGGAGATAAATATACTAATTCATGCATACACGCGTTTAGGTTATAAAAGAAAGTGGATGAGTGTTGGTTTTTATATTAATAATTACACCAAAATCAGTTAGGGGGAACCGGGTCGTTACAATTCTCCTCCACTTAACTGGAATTCATCCTCGAATTCAAATCTGATCCGTTACTAGGTTTTGGCCTAATGAAATTTTGGGTAATCTATCATCATATGAAACTATGTCTCCAGGTGTCCTACTAAGTTATATCTCTCTCTGATGTCCTTCATGGATCTCAGTTCTCTTCCAACAAACATTAAATATTCTATCATTGCCTTTAAAAAAAGTTCTTTTTTTTTCGAGAACTTCAACTGTTTGGCTAGCCATATTCTTTTACTGACATCAATTGGCGGTTGCTGAAAAATAAACTCAGGTTCTCTAACAACTTTGCTCTAACTGATATGTGATACAAGTAGTGAACGTTTGACAATTTGTTGATTAGCTCAATCTATAAGTCATTCTTCAAACTACCCAACAATAAGAAACAGTCCCATGTATTTTGGCTTAAGCTTCTTCAGTTTTAGATTCTTAGATCCTCCTTTAAAAATGTCCTTATCTTCAGGTAAATTAGGTCGTCCACCTTAAATTCCAATCTACATAACTCTTTTGAAATTTTGGGCTTCCTTTACCCGACTCTTGATCAGTTCCATTTTCTTTGTTGTCTCTAAGATTAATATTGTTTATATGTCTCAGTGCTCCCCCCCCCCCCAATTTGGCCAGCATAGTGATGTGTGACATAATTCTAAAGGTCCTCAAATGGTAGCATCTCAATGCTCAAATGATAAATGTTATGATAGATGAACTCTGCCAGTTGTAGATATTTTCACGTTTTACTTCGCAATCCAAAATACAAATCTTGAGCATATCTTTCTAGAATTTAACTTGTGAGTCGATCCACAATCACTCATAATTATTATTAATATACGTTTTCTTCAATAATACAATGACGAAACCCATAATCACCATATCTCATTTCCAATCTGAGATAAGTAGATTATGTAATAATCCGATAAATATTTTATGTTCTGCTTTAACCATCTTATAAGTCTAACACTATGATATACATGTAGAAACGTCCTTCTTCAATCCACTTCAGTGATTATAGTCTTTTTGATCCACATAATTCTATGTATTTTCCAAATTAAAGAAAAAAACGAGCGATGTGCTTATTATAAATTGTTCTTCCTTAATTTCTTGTAATTTGACACGCATACTCGTTTATGGTAAAATAACATTTCGTTTGTTGTGGTGTCATAGTTGAAGAATTTTTTTCTCTCTCAGTACCTTGACTTTTCCTTCAATCAGTCATATCCTCCAATGTAAGTATGCCCGATCCAATGCTTCAAGACCAACTTCCTCTGCCTTCACTTCAACTTGCGTATCACTTGAGGCTAACAAGTGTCTCGGCTCGCTCATGTCCATGGTTCCTGATACATTTCTTGTGTGCATGTCTACTGCATTTGCCACCTGGTTGGCCTTACCATATGGTATGTGATCTCCAAATTATACTATGCTTACATCTATATTCATCTGCGATGTCTCAAACTCAAATCCTATTGAATGAAATATACTTAAGATTGATGACCGGTAAGAATATGAACCTCTGCCCAAGGAAAAATACTTGACCTGGTATACCTCTTGTCTATCGGATCCTCAATCTGCTTTTTCAACTCAACTATTTCTATCAGCTACATGGTATGGTGCTCGCCACTAGGTTGTTCTCCTAGTTGTAACTCAATAGTGAACCATTTCTTTTATCCTTTGATGTCCTTTTCAAAGGTTCAAATATGTCTTCAACCTGGGAAATCGACATCGATCGACGGCCACCATACACCATCGATCGATACTAAGAATGAAGCAGAAACCGAACGAGATTCAACTGAAGAATGCGAAAGGGAATATGGTTATTTACAACTAGATGAGTTCGGTATTATGCGAGATCCAGATGGTCATGCAAGAGCTATGGATGGCAAAATTCTACATGTCACGAAGGAAGATGTGGAAGATATACTTGCAATGGCTAATGGAGCTGGAAACCTTTTCGTCCACCAGTCTGATTATAGAGCATCGATCGTCGGTCCACATATACATCGATCGAAACCAATCCGGTTTACCAAGGTTACAATGGAGATTACGAAGCGCACGATACAGCTTACAGAGAGGAAGAACTTATTGAATCTCGTAGCCTGGCACTAGAAGAAGCTAGCTGGGTAATGAACGAGAGAGTGGGCAATCCAGCTTCAATACTCAACATATCTTGGCCATCTAACTAAGACCAGAGAAATTACTTGGAGCAGAAGATACAGAAGATGGTTATCTCAGACCAGACGAGTTTAGAATTTTCAGAGATACAAAGGGACGTGCACGAGATCTTTACGGGAGAATTCTCAATATACCTAAGGAAGATGTAGCAGACGCCCTTGTTATGGCTAATGGATCAGAAAGTTTATTTAGACAACAGCAACAGACATCGATCGACACGCAGGTGCCGACATCGATCGACATGCAGGTGCCGACATCGATCGACATCAAGGAGCAGAAGCACGAGCCTATCCAATACCAAACATTTATCGACAACAAGAAGCATGCATCGATCAATACCACCATTCCATAAGTCCACGAGTTCTGTACATCTAACCCCATTACTTCAAAAACTCTGGGACCGGTCAGTTGAATAAATATCCTACTGATAGAGGGTCGGGTAGAGTATAGAAAGGGATCTTTTGATATTGATGGTAGAAGGATTTTCTTTTGGGAAAAGAAAAATGAGTATGGAATCTACAGAGATGAGAATGGTAATGCACACGCTATAGATGGAAGAATTGTGAATGTGCAAGAGGAAGATATTAGAGCATTTTTAGAGAGAGCTACTATGTTTGAGTACAGCTACGTATGTTTACCTGAACATGCAGAAAAGATCGCTATGTCCAGAAAGAAGCAAGAAACAAATAGCAGAGCAAAGAATAACGATCTTTTGAATGAGATCTACAACGCTCAAGAGATGTCATTAGAAAATTTCTACAGGTGGCTTGATGATGGCTACTATCCTATAGCCAAGTGCCTCACCGGTCTGACTACACGCATGGATAAGATGCAGAAAGATTTGGTTATTGTTCCAAGACAGCATGCGATTGAAGCAGACAGAGTAACATCAATCGATGGCAGCATTACGCCATCGATCGATACCAATTTCGACAGACAGAAAACCACAGTAGAAAATCAATTGGAAGACATGTTCAATGAGATTGCTTTTTCTCAGATCCTAATGAAGGAAGAAATTTCTCATAAATTGGAGGATATATCAGAGACTATAGCTGCCAAACTTATACTACTATTTATTTAGATTTTTTTTTATTTCTACATACTATTTATACTACCATCGATCGACACCATAGAGGCACCATCGGTCGACACTGGATCGCGACCATCGATCCACCAAACCCACCTACCATCGATCGACACTCTCTTACAGAGAGAGGTATCGAGTTCTATACTTAAGCTATTTACTAATGATTTGATTTTTCCTAACTAATTTGAGGCATATTACACTGGGGACAGTGTAATTTAAGTCTTGGGGGAGGTTCACTAATGCTATTTTATTTTTTTTGAGTTTTATTTACTATCTATAAATAAGTTTTTCAAAGAGTTTTATCGAATCAAGAAGAGGACTATGATCAAGATTTACTATTGACTAACCACACTTTAGCACCATTCTTAGAAGGTTGTTTTTAGAGATTACTAGAGATACAAAAGTGGATCATCCTGCCACTATATGACACTTTCTTAGAAAGTTTGAAGGAACTGAAGCTGATTTCCAACACTAATCCTGACATTATTTGCTTGCTTTGGGATTTGGTATACACTAGATCGGACTCCTTCTCCAAGTCTGGAAGGTAAAAGTCTGTGTGCTTCTGATTCCCCTCTCTCTCCCCTTCAGATTAAAAAAGAGTCGAACAGGATTTGGTGGCTACAACCATTAAAGCTTGATTCATATGATCCTAGAAAGAGACAAAGGTCAAAAAGAAGTGCACATGATCTGGTGGCAAAAAACATTAGGGCTTGATTTATGGAAGCTTATCCAAACATCTCACTTAAATAAAAAAATAAAATGATACCCTCAAAAGAAGGGAGACATTGACTGAGAATAAGTGAGAAGAGAGAGGGGGAAGGAATCGGAGAAGACTACTTGTGTGTTCAGATACTTGCAGAGGTAAGAATCTATACATCCTTTGATTGATACTCCCAAGGTAAAGCATGCACTTTTATTTTATGTAAAGAAATGAAATCAGTAAAGGAGCGTGTCAGACTAATATTCGCTAAGTTGTTGGTAGAATGGATTTGGTTGTTATACTAGGATAATGTATATAAAGTTCTCTGTGGTTGACTTGATAGGAAGTGGCTGCAATAAAGTAAAGTGACAGTTATACTTAGATATTATGTGAGTCTTCGCTTTTCAAAACTCTCTTTCGCAGGCTTGTTTTCTTGAGGACAAGCAAAAGGTTAAGTCGGGGGAGTTGATATAGCCTATTTATTACTAGTTTTAAGCCATGTTATAAGCTCTATTTAGGGTATATTATGTGTCTTTGGGCTCTGTTTTAAGGTCTTTAAAGGTCCAGGTACGTTTTGGAGATATGTGGAGATACTTGGAGCTTTTGGAGCATTTAGAGGGGAATAATCCGTAGTTGATCATTGAGAGAGTCGAAGTACAAGACTGCCGTCGATCGACATCACTATCTTGACATCGACCGATGCTACATGATCAAGATCTATCGATGATGACTACTTCCCATCGATCAATGACCAATTCGCAGACAGATGATTTCAAGAAAAAGTTAGAGACAAAACACAAGATTACAAGTTTATCCCTTAACGAGTTTTGACCTAGATTTTAGGGTTTTATATTTATACTTTATGTATTACCCCAAAAGAAGGGGGCAGACAGACGCATTCGTACGGAGAGGTACGGTGCTAGGTTCTTTAGTATTCTATTTTAGGGAGAAGATTCATAGCCCCTTAGGGAGATTGTATTGAAGCCCCAGTATTTTATCTATGCATTATATTCAGATTATTATTCTTACTTTGATTATGTCTAAGTAGTTATCAACTAGATTAGGGTTTGTTAATGGTATTTATGGATTAGTCAAACAATAGTATTTCTAGGGTAATTATTAGATCTATCAATAGAATTGTGTTTATGGTTTTTTTTCTAGAGTAGCTAACTAGAACCCTGATCATAGGATAGTTAGGCGTAAGCGAGAGCATGGTGTACTACCAGAATTAATCTTGTTGAGATAGGTTGCTAGAAACAAACGAGAGTTGATTTAGTTAATTTAGTGAACTTATCAAATTGGTTCATAAAGCTTGACTCAAGAAACCATCTATCAACGCAGGATCATTGCCATCGATCGACGGTCATTCCATGTCAACAAGCGAGAGCTGAGACATTGGACTTAGTAAATAGATTAGACTCGCAGCGAGAGCTAGTCGTCTTTTACATTAGATATCGAGTTCTATGATTTATATCCTTAGCTTCTATCCTCTATAATCCACTTGCCTAAAATCCTAGATCTAGCATATTTACATTTACATCTAGTTAGTTTAGTAACATATTTCCATATTTACATTATTAGCATATTTCCATATTGCATCTACACTCTCCAATAAGGAACGTTTCCTTAGATTGATTACTTGTTACCAATATATATAATCATCTAGCTTAACCTTTAGGAATAATAAATCTATTGTTTGCCATTGTTCTCTATGGATTCGATCCTTAAGTTCTACGCATGATCTCTCTTGGCAAGAGTATTGTTTTGTGTGTTAAGATTAAGGATTAATCTGATAGTTAATTGTTTAGGATATTTATATCCTGCTAGAACAGTAAACACCACCATGTCAAGTAATGACTCCCTGGATTAATGATTCTCGACTCTATTTTCCTTTTATCTTTCGATTTCATGTGTGCAGTCGGGATATTATTTGTGCACTCCGGTCGACTAGAGTCATACCTTCTCAGCCGGTTTATCATGAGCAGGACGTCGCTTCTTTAATGTATCTTCTGGGTTGTTTTGGCCTGGACCACGTATAAACTCAGTAGTGGAGATCTTAGTAGTAAACAGTCGAAGGATGATTGCTGCCCAATAAGCATTTCCAAACTTGGAGCATAATGATATCGATTAATGTTGAACGATCCATGACCTTATTCTTGTATTTCAGGGGATGACGAGTTTTGTTTCTTAGCGTTGGGCCTCGATGAAACATATCCTTCTAGTAGTCTGATTCAAGTGGTGCATGACCTGATCAAGGGAAGGAATCAATGATGTACTGCAGTGGGTACTTGATCACCTTTCTTTAGTTGATGGTTCATGGCCTGAACCAGTAATTTTGTAGTAGAATGTAACAATGGGAATACATCATTTCCCGGCTGATGAAGATCATGTGTATATGTTGGAATCAGCCGTAGGTGATCTGTTCCTCCACCCGGAAGCATGAACTCTTGATCTCGGATTCACATTACAGTGATTAACAAGATATGTCTTTTTAGCGCATGACCTTGGCAGCACGTAGCCACATATTTGCCGGATCTGAATGGCACATGGCCGGATAGAGAAAGTGAATTTTCAGTTTACTTCACTGAGTACGTCGTTTTCTGGCTTTTGTGCCCCATGATTATATATGGGCTAGATGATGATCTTCTGAACTGCTTCTCTCTGGTGAAGCAGTATTTTGTTGATTGTTTCTTTTTATCTTTCTGCTTAGTCTTTTGGGGATGTATCCGGACTCTAGACAGGAAAAATTCTATACTAAGTAGCAGTCAAGAGAAGACTATATGTCTTCTCCTTCCTTTTTCAGGAAGAATGAGACCGATCGTTGAAGCGTGGAGGCCTATTTTTTGTCGTATTACCCTGAAGTATCGAAGCATGTCGCATAGGAATCAGGAGTTTCTGTCGACTCTGCTTTGGAGGGCTTCATGTTCTGATCCTTGAAGACCCGTAGATTGATCCTTGGGAGCCCGGAGGTTCAAAGAAATTAGTGCTCAGATCCAAGAAAACTAGTAGATGTTATCCTTGAGAACATGGAAGTTATAAGGAATTGAAACTTTAGTCCAAGAGGATCCGTTGCTGTTATCTTTGAGAACCCAGAAGTTCTAATGATTGCCTTTTCATGACGCGGAGGTGAATTCTTATTGGCTGTCTCAAATCCGGAGGCTGTATTTACTCAATGCAGCATCGTACTTTTTCCCCCGGAGATGGACCACTCTTGATGTCGATTGGATGTTGGCCATTCAGAATGTAATCAAGCTCTATGAGGCAAATTCCTGGTCGCTGGAATTTTGTGGGACGTTTGGTCTTGCAGTCACAGATATTCTTATCCGGTTTCAAGGCTTTCCATTCCAGCATTCCAAAAACTTGGATATATCTTCTTGAAACCCGGAAGTTCTATGATTTACCCTGTTGAAACCTAGAGGTCAAGGATTTATCCTCTTGAAAACCTGGAGGTTTTGGGGTTTATCCTCTTGAAAACCCGGAGGTTGTGGGATGTTGAGAGCTCTTCTGCCTACTTGGCCATTTTTCATTGTACCTTTGGCTTATGGAGCATTATTTTTCAAAATAGTGATACTACCACGATAATCGGATGAGCCTGGAAATAAGCCTTGATTTCATGGCTGTTATGACTGATTGAGGGCTAGCTTTTCCAGAAAATTGTATTAAATCTCTGTGGTAATGTGGTACACATGGTATTGTCTACTTCTTCCTCTTAGCATCAGGATGGCACTCTCTGTGTGCTTGTGTTCTTTCAAGTATAGAAACAATACTTCTTCTTCCTTGGATTGGATAGCATGGGTTAACATGACCTTATATGGCCCAGATCCTGAATTGACCCGGAGGCAGGAATTGACCCAAGTCTGGAGCCGGAATTCATCTTGTGGATAGCAGGAGTTGACATGGCTAAGATAATTTTTCGTAGGGATTGGCGTTTTCTTCTGCATCTAGGAAATAGTAAGTCCATTCCTGTTGTTGAACATCCATGAATGTTGCTTTACTTATACTCCTTGGATATCCTCCTTTTGTAGGTGTCGTCGAATGACTCATTCTTGTTGTTCTCTCTCCTGCTTGTGTAAGCCACTCCCAGTGGTTTATGATGTTACTTAATGATCCGTTCTGGTTTTTCTTTGCTCCCAATTGGGTGAGCCACTCTCAATGTCATTTAATTACTTGTTGATACGTCTTCCATCCCCCTTTTGTGGGTAAGTTGATGGGATTTGTTGATGTGTGTTGCCCTTTGGGTTAACGCTTAACTTTCCCCTGATTTTGTCTTGGTTGTGTCTTCCTTAGAAGTTCATGAAGGCAGATGGCCTTGGACCTACTTCATTGGAATCTTGTAGTGGCATGTATCCTTGGTTCCCTTACTTGAAATTTCATGTTCCTAGAAACTTGTAGAGGCACGTGGCCTTAGAAAACTATATATGTGCGTAGCTTTGATTTCCTTTCTATGAACTTCTGGTTCCTAGAACCTTGTAGAGGCTTGTAGCCTTGGAAACTTGTAGGGGCACGTGGCTTTAGTTTCCTTGGGAACTTGTAGAGGTATGCAGAGTTGCTTCCCGTAGAAACATATCAGGGTACATTGCAAGGAAAAGAAGTTGTAAGGCGGCTGGAGATTTTTTCTTGGCAAGTTTAGTAGTCGCATAGTTGATGAAGGTTGATTCCCCGCAAAGTGAGAAGCCATAACTTGCATTTATTTTTGCTCTTAGTTGCAATCTTGCCTTTCTTTCTGCATTGGCTGGATGTAGTCATTTTTCTTCTGCATGGATAATCGAAGCTGGCCTTGGTTTCCTGCTGTAAGGTTAGAGTCTTTTCTTTTACGGATACTCATAGCAGGAACGGGTATTCTCTTGGCTTCTTTTTCTTTTAATGGAGTGAGGGAATCGATGTCCATCACGTCTTGATGTAGAGTTAAGATTTTCTTCGGCTCGTTTGGTGGGAAAACATGTTTGTGGCAGGAGGCGAAGAATTAGTTGTGACACACCTGGCGTTAGGGTAGGGTTTCTCCTGATTTTGATTGGTTCTTGTCTTTTTGCGAGAATTTCGTTAAGGATTTTTCCCTCAGAAGTTTATTAATTCCCATCTCCAGTGTGATGTACTTATTTATTTTAAGACTATGGTCATTGTTCGTTTTACACGATAATTCCTATGAAATTCGCTAACTACTTCAAATGCATTCTCTTCACCTAACTATTCACCTGGTCTAGGATTTAGCTGCTACCTAGAAGCTAGAAACCAGAGATTAAGGTGGTTTACCAGTTTCCTCTTCGTGGTGGTCTGGTATGCCCGCAATATTTCCATGAACTTTTCTTCAAACTCCTCCTTCTTTTGGAATTCGTTGAAGTCATAAATCAGGAAGAAATATGTTGTGTCCTGCTTGACGACCTTGCATCTTTCTCATGTGGGGCGGACTTGTGAACCAGGACGAATTGGTGGTGTCTAGGGACTGGCATATTTTAGTTGAGAATTGGAACCAAAATCACGTAGAGTTCTGATTTGTGGTTGAAACCCAGAACCACTATGAACCAAAGATTGTAAAGGTCTGATTTTTGGTAGAGACCCGGAACCAGCAGTAACTAATTGGTAGTTTCTGCGTTGAATTCTCTTACAGTTGTTAGTACGGTGTTATCCTCCCTTAGAGAAGTGTTTGGAGATTCTAGATGCGTGAGCTTTGTATCTGGTGAGAATAAGTCGTTTATTTCCCCATGTAGCTTGGGTTGAGAGATTTTGCAGGAAGACATGTAATGTCTTTTTTGCCTATCACATCGTCATGTAGTTTGAAACTGTCCCTCTTTTTAGCGCCAAACTGTTAGGGTATTTTTGTGTGCGAGTGATTCATGCTCAGCTCTACGGAATGGTAGGAATAAGGAAACAAGTCATTGTCCTGCTTTCTCTAGCTTTAGTTTTTGTTTAACCGGGAGATCCTGCCTTGTGATTACTACCATAGGAGTATGATCCTGCCTTGTGATTACTACCATAGGAGTATGATCCAGTATATGTCGTAAATATCTTGATATCAGCAGGGTAAATGGATCATAAGGCAGAACTGCCTTTATGTAATGAAGACCGCCTGGTCGTGCTGCTTCGGGTGATACAAATTTTCGAGAATTTTAACCGATAATTTTGCTAGTATCAATTTTGACCCCAACACACGTTGAGATAAGAAATACAATCTAGTTACACCAAAGTAAAACTGATTCACTGTAATTAAAATGAAACTCTCCACAAACGAGAAAATTTTTCCAAACAACTACAAAGCAAGCGGAAGAAGGGAAACTTGATAATTACTAAACCAAATCCATCAATAGTATTTTAACAATCAAACTCTTGATTCTAATTCAGTGGCTACATATGCCACTAAATAGATTTTGTTGGATGCAGAGGTCACTAAATAGATTTTGTTGGCTATAAACCGAGAATATTGATCTACAAACAAACAGAGGTAACTGGATATAAACAAACAGACACTGATGATGAGATCGTCGAAGATGATGGACAATGGTGGAACTGATGACAGTGGAGCTGAGGTAGATAGTCGAAAATGACGACGGCGTGCTCGATTCAAAGATCAATTTTTAATATAATATAATTAAAGTATTAAGAATAGGGATAATGTGATAATTTTCCCTATTAAATAATATATAGTTGAGTCATTGTGTCGTGGGTGCTAGGTTAGAAAAAAAAACTTAATTTAGTTTCCTTTGAATCTATTTTCCATATATAATTGCTATATAAAGTATTAATTTTTTGTTAAGAAACTAATGGGGGAACTTGTGTATTCTTATTGATTCTGAATGAATGTGGAGCCCTTTATATATAGGGAGTTACAACTAGATAAATGGAAAGATAACATTCCAAGATAAACATGGAAAAGGAAAACATAATCTAACTAGGAAAATGAAAGTCTTGATTGATCCTTATCCATATCTTGGTCGATGGAATATTCCTTTCTGGTTGGTGAGATTCCTTTCGGGTCGGTCCGATCCTATCCATGGTCGGATCCGGTTCCATCTAATCCAATGGTTATTGCATCCACAATTATCTGGTTCATAACACTCCCCCTTGGATGTCATAACCATCTTGAGTTCATAATGCGTTTGGTATGCTGCCTCGTTAAAACCTTTCTATGGTAAACCCAAAACCCAATGTGGTAAAAAGGGAAGCCATAGATAGGAAAAAGAGTACAGCCGCATTACTCCCCCTGTTTTGTACCTCATTGGATGTCTTTCAATCCTATCTTGTATAATGACTTCTTGAACGTAGAGGTTGAACAAATCTGCTTGGTTCTTACTTGATCGCATTTGCTCTTCCTCTTTGTTATTGTCTTCTCTTCACAATATGGTCGGATGTGCTGGTCCATGGCTTATGACAAATCATCTTTCACGTTTCATGACCAGTCCCGGATTGCACCATTCTTCATTAGTTGTAAGTCGCACTGTCTTTTAAGGGTAATGGCCGAACCTTTTCTTTTGGATCACTATCGTCCTTCTAGGCTGAATCATCATCGACCATATCACCTTGGTTCATCGACCTTCACAAGATTGTAATACCTCCATGTGCAAGTACATAACCTGTTTGTGATTTCCTCTTATATAGAACAAATATAAACCTGAAAACCTGTATTAGCAAAACCACTTAACCCCTTTTTGGGTTGGTTAGTTAGATTAGTGTAAACAAACTTTAAACCTTTCGTTTCTTGTAAATAAATAAATAACGAAGTATAAGTTTACCTTTACCATTACCTTTCTTCACCATCAGCCTTATTAAAATTAAGCATGCTGATGGATCATGGACGTGACCAATATATTCATTTTATATGGATCTGGTCGTCCATTTGAAACAACGGTTGATTATTTGGCACCTATGGCCAACGACTTTAGCATTTGTGGTTGGGTCATGTATGTCACGACCTTCTTACTTAACCACGACCATAACCATTCATTTCTTGACCATTATGTGTTTTATATGGTCATATGGTCGTTCATAATTATATCTCAACCATTGGCTATGTGATGGGCCGTACATCGACCGTAAATTCTTTGGTCGGATGGGCCTCTACTTGTATGGATACTTGTGGCCGTATGGTCAGACATTTGATTTTCTTTTACCTTAACTTTCTTAGTCACATGGCCTTAATTAACTTGACTTTCATGGACCTTATGGTCAGCCATTTGGTCGGTCATATTGCCGCAGCCGTATGATCGGCTATACATATACCATTTCTCTCGACCATGGCTATTATGGCCGTTATGGTCAGCATGGTGGGATCCCATTTGGCCACGACCATTTTATATATCTTTCAATATATTCTTAGTTATGGACCGACCATAAACCATATAGACCACAACCTTATGATCCAAATATCATAATCATAACTTGTCCAAAAATCAATCGATAACTTGTATCGTTTTGGAATCAGTCAACTTTCTTTCAAGTTGGTTTATGAAACACAAGGAATTTCATTTTGAATATATGAACTGATTCTGATGGTTCTTATAGAACTCATCCACTGATTATCATTTGATCGATCATTTTATATCTTATATCGTATGCAGCTGCATTTCATCAGTTCATAGACGGCTAAGGAACAAAACCGTTCTTTGAGAATTTCTTTTCTCATTTCATGGTACCTTTATCATTCATATCCAGTGATTAATATATTGCTTACTACATCATCATTTCTTTCCAGACATTATCATTTCGGATTGTAGTAGCATCCACCACAGATCTTATATCATTTCATAACCTGTTCCTTGGTTTCTGTGAGTAACCTTGTGTAATCAAGTCATTCTTTAAATGCTTTTATGTAGGAATATGAATGCCTTAGATCATATGGTCATATCCTATAACTCACGATTTCTTTTACTCTCACATGACTCATTCACTGGTTTATCGGATGACGTTCTATGGCCAATACGTCCATCCCTTTTATAGGTTCTTTAAATCTTTTAAACCCCACGTTTTTCTTTAGCATTATAACCTTATCTTTATGATTCATAATTCATGAGTACTCACACGTGGGTTCATGATCCTCGCTTTATATTCAAGTGCTACTTTGTTTGCGCTTTCTTATATATCATTGGTATCGATACCCTTTTCTGCGTTCTATTGTGTTCCAGACATAACATAGTTTGATTGCAATTTATTACCTCCAATACTTTGGTGTCTTGGCGTCCCAAATCACCTTAAGTACCATGGATTTTGGCGTCCCAAATTCCATTGAATGGTATCTTATATTGTGGTCGACCATTTTCTATGTCTGGGAATGGTTTCCTTTTATGACCTCGGGAATTTATCATTTCTATGCACCATTTCATTTTATCCTTCCGAGGTTCCTTTATCTTATGGAACATATTGGTCTATCTTTATATAGACTCTGTAGAAACTTGATTGTGTCTCTTCTAGGACAACAACTCATTTGGTGCAAGCTGGTATAATTTTCCGGGTCAATGTGTCTGGCATCTAGTTCTGCTAGCTTTTATATCATTTGGACGTCTTATATTTAATAGTCCGAGGATCTTGCCAAGACAATGATGGTTGATACCATTCTCTCTTTACCAGCTTATAACTTTCTCCCTTTTAATGTTGGATGATCAGATTACTGAGGTCAATGTAATCTGTGTTCTTGGCCACTATTTGAATCACCCATGTTTGGCTCAAGACATATTTAAATCACGTGGGAGAAAGATGTATATTCATCCAACATATATTCTCATCCTCAATCCTCTTCTGAGGTTCCATCTTAAGTGGCACATATGTCTGTGGTGGTATATTCAGATTCTCTTAAGATGGTATGTCTGGTTTATGACCCTTAGTCTGAGATGAGAATATCTATGCTCACTTATATGGCCTGATGCATATTAATCTTAGACATGTGAATTCATGTGTCCTCAAGCACTTAGATAGTGGCCATTGTATTCTAAGGAATTCGGCCAAGTACATTATGGTTTTAGACCATGTCACACGTGAGTGTAGTATGTTCATGGATCATGGTTTTGTCCTCACTCCCCCTCATGGACATACTATAATCACGTGGTGCTTGAGACATTAGAGCCTAATGAGTTTCCCTTGTGCACATGTTACACAACGTGAGATTTTACGGGATAACTCTTTGTGCCTTTGTAATATCTTTCTTTGCATCAAGTTTGGACTTGGATGGCTAATCCAGTCAATGCCATTAAGTGTAGTTTCGTGGGTATTCATGCTACCATGGCTTTTGCCTTTATCATACTGATCCTTGGCATAGTCAAGATCAGAGTATATAGGTATAGTCTTTGACCACTTTTCTTATAAGGCTTTAGACGATTTATAATCTGAAAGGAACTTTTGTTTCCTTTGCCCATTGGTTCAATGTGGAAACCATTCATACTTAAGTATATAACTCAATGGGTCTTTCATTTGGGTGAATGCCTTTTGTTATTTTCGTGGTCTTATAATATTGACTATCCTTATGTTGTTATTTAGAAATGACAATCATGGAAATGACATTATATAAATGAATCACAGAAATGTCAAACACCAAAACAAGTTTTAATAAAACAATCAAGAATTACAGATGTCGAATTTACAGATGTCGAATTTATTTATCATCTTTGAGACAACCAGAAGTCTCATATTCTATTAAATCATCATTTTCATGATCAAAATCGTTTTCATCATCTTGGACTATCATGTGGGCCTCAGGATTCTTTCCCTTTAAACTTTCTTGATATAGATCACAGAAATGTTTGGGAGTCCTGCAGGTCTTTGCCCAATGACTGCTCATTCCACACCTATGGCACACTGATTTGGTCGGTTGTGAGGGTTTGAAATGATTCCCTTGGCCTCGTCCATTTCCTCGACCATACGAGTTGTTTTGGACTCTATCTCGGCCACTATCTCGTCCATACGGACTGCCTCGACCACCACGGCCATAGTTACCTCGACCGCGGCCACGTCCTATCCACCTGCGGCCTTGACCGTGTGAGTTTGAATGGACGTGGTTCGCCTCACTATCAGCATTAGTTGCCGTGTGTGCATCAGGTAATGGTGTGGATCCTGGAGGTCTCATTTCACTGTTTCTCATTAGCAATTCATTGTTCTGCTCAGCTAGGAGCAAACAAGAAATAAGATCAGCATAAGTGGTGAAGCCCTTTTCTCTATACTGCTGTTGGAGCAACACATTGCTTGTGTGGAACGTGGAAAAGGTTTTCTCAAGCATATCCTTATCCGTAATCGTTTCCCCACACAGTTTCAATTTTGAAACGATCTTAAACAGTGCGGAATTGTACTCATCCACAGACTTATAGTCTTGGATTCTTAGGTGTGTCCAATCGTAACGAGCTCTGGGTAAGATCACCGATCTTTGGTGATCATATCTGCTTTTCAGCTCTGTCCAGAGTTCGAGAGGATTTTCAACTGTCAGGTACTGATCCTTGAGACTCTCGGCCAAGTGATGCCTTATGATATGGATGGCTCGGTATCTATCATTCTCACTGACATTGTTGTCATCTATTATACTTTCACCGAGTTCTTTTGATTTCAAGATGATCTTGGTATCAAGCGCCCATTGGAGGTAATTATCTCCAGATAGGTTAAGGGCCGCATATTCCAAGTTATTGATATTCGACATCTGAAACCATATGATTATGTGTTTTAGAGTTTCAGATTTTATAAACCTAATTTAGTTATACTTGGTAAACCTAATCAAGTTATGTTTAGGAAACCTATTTAGGTTATTATTAGTTTTAGGTTTCAGATTAGGTTTAGGGTTTTAGTAATCCTAATTAGGGTTTTAACAATCTAGCAATTCTAATTTATTTAAGGGTTTTGTAGATTAACAATCCTAGCAATTAATTTCTAGGTTTCCAAACAAAGCAAGCAAGCAATCAAGCAATCAATCAATTCGATTTTAAGAGATTAGGTTTTAGAAAATCGGTTTTAGGTTTAGGGTTTAAAACAATCTTATCAATCTTAATTCAATTTAAAATTAGGGTTAATTGATTAACAACCTATTACCAGGTTTCTAAGTGATTTGCAATCAGACTACTCAATCAATCAATGAATTCAAACAATGGATGTGTACCCTAGATGATCAGGATGAAGTTCCCTAAACTATCCAGCAACCTAGCAAAGCTCTATCGATCAATATTTAAATTAGGGTTTGATCGAGTTACCTTTTAGGTCTAGAAGGGTTGCACGGACCACCGAGAGAGCTGTCGCGGTTCGTAAGCTGTGCCGCGGACTGATCGGGTGTCTAGGGAGCTATCGGGTGCTGGTATGAGTGCTGGATCGTGCTGGTATTGGTTCGGCTGCTTATCGGCTGGTGAACCTCTATCGGGTGTGTGCCGGATGTGTATCGCGGGTCTGTGTAACCTCCGGGTGCTTATCGCGAATGTATGTGTGTCGCGGGTAACCTCCGGATGTATCGCAGGTTGATCGGGTGACCAGGAAGCTATCGGGTGCTGATCTGGTTTGGGTGTTCGTTCGTCGTTCGCGGATCGTCTGGTACGTACGCGGGTAGCCTCTGTGTGTACGCGGATCAGGTCTGGGACGTACGCGGGTGCGGGTAACCTCTATCGCGGATGGTAAGTACGTACGCGGGTGTTGACGTACGCGGGTATGGACGTACGCTGGTCAGGACGTACGCGGGTGTGAACGTACGCGGGTGCGGTCTGTGCCGGCTGGTTCGTGAATCGCGTGTGGTGTAGGGCTTATCGCGGATGGAGTTCTGATCGCAGGTAAGCTTTTGTGCCGGATGAAGAAGATGAAGAAAGCTTGACGGCTGGTGTTTTAGGGTTTATGATTTTCGAGTAAAGCTTAGGGTTTTTAGAGAGACGTATCGTGCTGATAACGTGTTAAGAAACTAATGGGGGAACTTGTGTATTCTTATTGATTCTGAATGAATGTGGAGCCCTTTATATATAGGGAGTTACAACTAGATAAATGGAAAGATAACATTCCAAGATAAACATGGAAAAGGAAAACATAATCTAACTAGGAAAAGGAAAGTCTTGATTGATCCTTATCCATATCTTGGTCGATGGAATATTCTTTTCTGGTTGGTGAGATTCCTTTCGGGTCGGTCCGATCCTATCCATGGTCGGATCCGGTTCCATCTAATCTAATGGTTATTGCATCCACAATTATCTGGTTCATAACATTTTTATTGTTTACTTTTAATTTTTTACCGTATTTAACTAATTTTGAGATGTGGATTACTTACCTGTGAACTAGTTTTTTGAATAAGTATTAGACTATATAAATGTGGCCTGGTTTTGATCAAAGATATATGTTGGCTTAGTTTGTGCCTTATATTAGAGAACACGCCTTATAACTTTTCTGTGACACATGACTACATGAGTTTTTCAGTTCATTCAATCAAGCTCCAGCCAGAACATAATTCCACATACCTTAATGATTTTGCAAAGACAAAACTCAAACCAAATCTAAACAAAAATAAATTTTCTCAAGATTCCATTAACTTTAAAACCATTGTCAATTAGTAAGAAATGCGCTAGAAGCTTTCCAAAAACGAGGCATTGAGCAATATGATACAAACAAGACATAACAATCAAAATACAATAAGAGACCAGAGGCCAATATTGTCAAAATACTTATTATATGCCCACAAGTTTACTTGAAGTCCCTAGGCTTCATTCAAGGAGATGAATCTTTGCTTATAAAACGATACATAGTGGCAAAATTCAAACATAAATGCCGGTCCCTTTCATCGCCCCAACCTTCCCAACCTTTGAAACCAACTTTATAACCAGGTTGATGTTCAAACACCCGAACTCTCCATTCTTTTTTTATGTTCACAACTTTATATGTTTCCTTAACCTCACTGTTTACGATCCCAATATCCATACAATCACCTTCGACCTCTCTTCTACCTTTGATGTAACCCACATTTTCCAATGTGAACCGCACTTGTCCTAGGGCCTCTCAACGTGTAAACAGGTGAACCAAACGAGGGGAAAACTGTCGCCCACATCGTTATATTCCAAATATAATCATCAAAGAAGCAAAACTTTGGGTTTGGGTTTAGGATTCGCATTTCATTGTCAGCTATCGATGGTTGCTCGAATTCACATTTCTACCATCCTATTCTGACTGCTGTTTTTATTTTTTTTGCAATCAACAATTTTTTCGAATAGTTGGTTAGAATTGCATCTACAACATTGATTAAAAAGATGCTTCTCTTTAAACATTAACTAGATTTTGACCCGCGCTTACAAAGCGCGGGTTTTGATTTTTATTTTTATTTTTATTTTTAAAATTATTTAATAATATTTGTAAACCAACAGTTTTAAAATATTTTTAGGTTCCTACAAACTTACCTGGACCTTGAATGATCCTACTCGACACCGTCCATATATTCATGTAAAACCATTTTGAACCCCAACATTCAGAAAGACCGAATTGTAGTCGATGGGTACTTAGATGACCATGACTAACACCCGCATGAGTGTTATAGTAAATTGTAATATATAACATATATAATTGTGTTTGGTTTTATATGTGTTTTATATGTTTGAAATTGTTTATATTTTATTATTTTTTGATCTATTCGAAAATAAAATTTATGTAATATTCAATTATTTCATATAAATACTATTTTTTTATTTTAGATTTTTGTTGAAATAAGAAAAAATGTATAACTAACAAATTAATATGGTTGTCTAACACATAAAATATATGATTTAAAATATAAGAATAAGTGAATATCTCAATTTTAGCAATTTATTACGTTTTGTTCATATATGAAAACCTCTAGATTTTAGTTTCAATTGATTGATGGATTTTATTTTATTTTGTGGGTTGTAATTTAGAAATAAAAAATATTGTTAACGTAAGGGCTAGATTTTTGGATCTATCTTGTCAATATTATATTTGTTTTTGAATTTATTCGGTTCGATAAAAAAAATTTAAGTCAGCCCGTAAATAAAATTTCTTTTAAATTATTCAATGACACAGAATGGTAAATAAGAAGAAAAAATAAGGGTGAAGTTTTATGGGTAATACAATTTTAATAAGATAGATTTATTGTAAATGTAAAGGTTAAGTTTGTAAATAAAAGAAATTATTTTTAATATTGCTATCCATGTATCCAAACAATACTCACTATCCATATTTCCAAACAAAATCCTAAAGTACTTCTACTTTAATAAAATAGATTTTGTCCGCGTGGTGTTTTTTTTTCAAAAACTACATAAAATTTCAAAACACAAAATTTTAATGGTTTCATTTGTGCTACATTAGTTTATTTTCCAGGTCATATATTTTGTTATTGTAATGTGTTAATATTTTTTTATTTGATGTGTGTTGGATCAGTTATGTAATTATATTAAAAAAGATTGTAACTATGTCTTAATATACTTTCTCAACATAAAAAAATTAAAAGATTGAATAAATTTTAAATTGTATCTTTGTATTTTATATCATATCTATGTTTTTTTTTACCACATAAATAAAAAATCAAATAGAAATTTGTACGGAAATTAAAATATAGTTTCTATTTTTTAATATGAAAGTTAATTTGATATTTAATAACATTGAGCACCAAAGCTACATCTAATCTATCAATTTGATGTTTATTAACATTGGGCTTTACTATTTGATTTCATCATTAATTACCCGATAAATACATTAATATTATGGCTCAAAAATACAAATGTAAACAAAGCCCATTTTGTAACTGTTTATTCCGGGAAAAGCAAATAAAATGTGTATCCAAAGATGTAACTACTTTATTGCTTTCTCTTTACTTTTCTTTTCTGTGGGTCGGCCCACATCTGTCTTATTCTTCTTCGATGTTCATCTATAGAAAAAGGAATTCAAGAATCAAATCCATACTGAAGGCTACTGTCACGGCTGTGCCTATGTACAAGCCAATCAAGCATAGACTTGGGGTTTTGAAAAATTATATTTTTATTAAGGGGTAGTTTTGAACAAAAATAATTAAATAACTATATTGGTTATGTATTTATAAGATGTAAACAATGTGCGTAGTTTGATTCCTATATATCACATTTTAAATTTTCATAGTTTTAGGAGATAAATAAATAACTGTGCTTTAGGGACTAAAATTCTCAGGCACACCCTGGCTACGGTTTTATGTTTATCAACTTCATTCACTATATTTGTTAAGTCAATCGATCTAAATTTTGATCGTTTCTTTCGTATGTAGATAGATCTCTCATCTCCATGATTTAGTCCATTTTCTTATAGCTTATTTGCTTTGAGACATGAAGTATTAGTAGTATCTACAAACTACTCTTACTGGAGAAACATATGGACAGTAGCAAGAAGTGATCTATGCAGCTAGACTGAAGGGAGAAGGACAGAAAGATGAGAATCAGTTGAATAAAATCATAGTGAAGGGACAAAAGCCATGGTAAGTAATTGTTAAACATTGTCTCATAATTTTTTAAAATACGACTATTTTTCGCAGCAGAATTTTTGTTGATTTTTTTTATACAGTCATCATATAATGATATAATCCTTTTTAAATGTGACGCCTGATATTGGACATTCTGAGAACCAAGTTCCTGTAATCATGCAAATGAAGACAACTACCTTGATGAACAACAGACTTTAAACATGGTTAGTAATTACTTATCAATCATAACTAATTAATAAGAGGAAAAAACGGTTAGTAATTGTTTAGTGTAAACATTTTATATTAAAATCAAAACGGAGTTGAGACCTTTGTGTTAAATCTAATCCTTCAGGGATTGTTTGATTTAGGTAAACACCTGATGCATCAAAAGCGTAAGTGATTTGTGCCTCTCCTAGTAAAGTTACAATTTACATTAGGCCATATCGAATAATTTATTGTAATGACTTGAAGAAGGAAAATAAATACCTCTAAAGAAACTGATTTTTTCGAATCATATCAAACAAACAATAGTTCGGTCATTTCCTTCCTCAATAAATTGTTCTAGTTTCTCAACAGAATCTGTTCTCCAAAGACAACATGCAAAGATCATTTCCTCTTTAAAGTTATAGCCAAGTTAATAAGGGAACTAATCAAGTAAATTTCAATGTTAGAATCTAATGTATAAAACATAGGTTGTCTGAACTAACTGTGTGTCAATTAAGTGAAATTGAATATTTTTTCTGTCTTGTCATGATACTTGCACGGTTTGAACAACAATTAGTTCATTAACTTTCCCTATTACATCAATCAGAAAATCCAAAAACATGAAACAGTGTGATTATTATATTGTACAGAAAACAAAAGTATATCAATCTAAAAGAATTTAATTAAATTCTATATTACCTAGAAGGAAGGGTGTCTTTAGAGTTCATTTCCAGTTTCTTCATAATTGGCAAGAGGCAGAAAAAATCTATCACCAGTTAAATGGGAATGTTTTATCACAGTGTCAGCTGCGATAGTCATCTAGTATTGATGGCTTGTTATTCGATATTGGCCACCAGCTGTAGAGATGGAAACGTGTTCAATGACTCCCCATTCTCATGTAGGTAGTGTACGTTGAACTCAGTACATGTGAGTTTTTGTGCAAGAAGCATGGATTTTGTTACCCTAAAAAACACTGCCATATTAGATAATATTAAAAGAAAGTACTGAACTGAATGCAACAAATGTTTAGAAAGAAAAATTACCCATTGGTATGCTAAAACCATTTCGAAGGTATCTCTTCCAAAAGATGTGTTTTACTTTCATGAATGTAAGCATTTAACTTGAACTCGCCATGATGATTTAAAAGATCTGATTTTTGCGAGAGTAAAAGTAGTCAACTTAGACATGTTTAAGTTTTCTGCCTACAACGATATGGTTTTCATGAAATAAAGATGAGATATATATAGTTGGCTTCAGAAAGGGTAGGTTAAACAGAAAACACTAACAAATATTTTGCTAGCTATGATTTGAACGTATTGAAAAGCGAATATATGTTTTTTGAAATTATTTAATATATATTCCTTTTAAATTAAATCATAAAAACTAGAATATTCACTTTTACAGACAACCAATAAATAATTGTAACAATTTATATATTTTAAAAAATTTATTGGAAAAAAGTAGATAACAATTACGTACTCTGCCTACGGAATATTCTGGAAAACTTGTTTGTAGACAACATTCAATGTTTTTGTCTCCGTCTTCCTTTCTTTACCAGTTATTATGATTTTTAATCCAAATCTCGACTTAACTCTTGAAAGTGCAACGTAGAGCTGACCATGAGAGAACACTGGCCTAGGCAGAAACAAACCAACACTTTCTAGTGTTTGACCTTGACTTTTGTTGATAGTCATCGCGAAAGCCAATGTAACCGGAAACTGTCTTCGACGCATTCTGAAGGGAAACTTTGTGTCAGGTGGTGTTACAAACATTCTAGGAATCCAAACCTTGTCTCCAGCAATATTGATTCCGGTTATAATTCTACCTTTTATCATATGGGGAAGTAGCTGAGTAACAATTAGCCTAGTACCATTGCATAATCCATCTGCAACATCCATGTTACGGAGAAACATAATAGGAGCACCAACCTTCAGCTTCAAATTATGTCTAGGCAGTCCAGCCACTTTAACACTGTTCAAAAACTCTGCAGGATATCCAACATTTGCGCAAGATTGAAGCCATTAACACTGTATTGCATAATTTTACTTTTACTCATGCTGTAGTCGTATACTTGTTTAGCATAACCACCCCAAAGAGTACACATCAACTTCACATTACTTTATACTAAAAATAAAAGTTAAAAAATAAATTATAGATTAGAAAATCAAAGAAAAAGATAAAGAACTTAAGCTTATTTTGGGTCACGTAACTCTATCAAAAGCCTCATGTTATCTTTTCCTTTGATCATTTTATTTTCCAAAGACCCGAAGTTAACTATTTGGCCAATAACATCTACATAACACAACCAAAAAAAATCAGGAACAAGGATAACAAAATTGAAATACTATATAGCAAAGTGTAAGATGGCTCACCAACCAAACAACTGCTATCAATATTTCCTTCCAGAATATCTGTAAAGTCCGCAAAATACTTCTTAGGAACTTCACTTGGAAACTCATCAGCTTTTCCAACAAAAGTTGTTGGATAGAAGTCAATCTTGTAGGGATGCGAGGTTGTACGATATTCACCAATAGCATCTTAGACCTTGAACAACTGGACGACAACTGCAACCCCCTCATGTAGCTTGTTATGATATTTCTTGATGAGTTGTTCACCA
Source organism: Moricandia moricandioides (assembly GCA_905132885.1). Taxonomy (NCBI): domain Eukaryota; kingdom Viridiplantae; phylum Streptophyta; class Magnoliopsida; order Brassicales; family Brassicaceae; genus Moricandia; species Moricandia moricandioides. Next base: position 88,602 of record CAJHQQ010000867.1, on the reverse strand, counting down.
ACAGAAGCATGAATTCTTATCCCCTGATTATACAATCGTAAATAAATGTTTTAGACAAAGCATAAATGATAAGAGTTCGGTTAAAGAAGAAAAAAAGGTTGACTTACTTCTTTATCAACAAAAACCATTTCAATGGTGTTGCCTGATTCGTTGTTGTAGTTTCTCCACAACCGGATAATCCTAACTTCAATACGCGACTTATCTTTACGGGGTTTTAATTCTCTAAGAAAAGAAACAATGTTTCTTGGCTCGGACCATTGCCATTGTGCGATCAAAAGAGAAGAATGTGTGGGTGTAAAGACATCGAGATTCACTTATATATATTACAAAGTTAAACTAATTTTTATATGTATTAACTAATTATAAGGAAACTAATTATTACATGTATTAACTAATATTCTTGCGCAAGTAATTTATTTGTTATAAGGAAACTAATTATTACATGTATTAACTAATTATAAGGAAACTAATTATTACATGTATTAACTAATATTCTTGCGCAAGTAATTTATTTGTTATAAGGAAACTAATTATTACATGTATTAACTAATATTCTTGCGAAAGTAATTTATTTGTTATAAGGAAACTAATTATTACATGTATTAACTAATATTCTTGTAAAATTAATTAATTTGTTATAAGGCAACTAATTATTACATGTATTAACTAATATTCTTGCGCAAGTAATTTATTTGTTATAAGAAAACTAATTATTACATGTATTAACTAATTATGTAAGTCATTTGGAAAGTGATGTTAATTGGTCATTCAATTATGTTTTCCTTGCAATTAGTGGGATCGATGAATTAAATGGTGTGATTGATTTTAGTGGTACTTTCTTATAATAGTGAGATCGATTAATTAAAAAATGATTAAGAAATTCCAAAAAATCAACCAATCCAATATCTCAAATTCTTTTGAGAAACTTTGTATGAGTGATACATGGCAAAGTGACTTATCTTTTAATATATAGAGGGATGTGATTTGCAGGTTTTGATAACAAAATATGCCGACTGTGTTAGTTAATTGATATCCTTTTTGTTATGATGACTGCGTAGGAATAGAAAAATATGGAATGTTATTGAGTTTAGGCAGTAAACGAATTTATTAGTTTTGATTTTGTGCAGTTAATTGTCATTGGTTTAGGTATGATTATGGGGTTTACAAAATTTATGGAATGTTATTGATTAGGAAAATACGAAATTATTAGTATCCGATAATATCTCTGGATACTAACCAACATAAGTAATATATATCTTACGGATATTTTATTTTGTGTTAGTTGATATCGGTTTATTTGTGATGATTGCATGGAAGTAGAAAACGTTTTTGGAATATTATTGATTTTAGGAAAATATAAATTATTAGTTTTGATTTTGTGCATCTATAATATCTAATGATACTAACTATCTATATTATTAAAAGAGAAATACAAATAAAAATCTAAAATTTAGCACTTATTTACAATAAATGCCAGTGAAGTAATTAATAACTTATCTTTTAGATTCTTTGTGTTTTCATATTTTCGTAATACATTTGTAAAATTTATTATCAACTAAAATATTGATTCTGCTATTTTGCTTTATTGTTTAGACCATATATTTCATTATTGTATTGTGTTGTCTATTTTTTTGTTGAATGTGTACTGCATCAGTTATGTAATTATATTAAAAACAATGTAATTATGTATTAATAGACCATGTTAACATAATTTTTTTAAGAAGATTGTAACAATTTAAAATTGTATCTATGAATTTCATATCATATCTATTTTTTATTTTTTTTACCACGTAAATAAAAAATATATAAATTTATAGAGAAAGTAAAGTATAGCTTATATTTTTTTAATATGAAAGTTAATTTGATATTTAATAACATTAGCCACCAGAAGCTACATATAATCTGTTAGTTTGATATTTATTAACATTTATACTATTTGATTTCATCATTAATTACCGAATAAATACATTAAATTTACCTCATATTCATGTGTGATTTTACACAGAAGACACTGAATTTAGGATATTCATTAAAGATTTTTTATTCTTTTATTAACAATGGACCATCTTAATTAATTATCTAATTTAAATTTCTTTTTAACTTTCCTAATTTTATGAAAAATTTGGACAACTTTCTGATAAGTTCTAGTATTTCCCCCACATCATTTATTAGCCATATATATACATGCTAAAAGAATGCAATGTATTATATTTGATCCAGAAAAAGAATGCAAATGTATAAAATCTTTTTCTAATAACCATGTTCTTTTTAGAGAAGCTGCGGCAGCGTCCGCGTTTCAAAAAATATAAAGGAAACAAATTTTTTACGGCATCATCATTTAATTTTGTGATGGACAGCAGCATACTTCATCTTTTTTCCGCTGGTTTTTATGACGTCACAACGCTCTATAAATATTTAGTCGCCGTGCTATTAGCGTTTTATTCTAGGAAGAGTGAGAGGAAAGATTTATTCTAAGGGCATCATTATCCCTAGAACCCCTAATAGGGGTTCTTAAATTTTTTTTTTGGTGCTTTAAAAAAAAGAAAAAGAAAATTAAAAAACGAACCAATCGCGGGCCGCCACGTGTCAGTGGAGTCTGCAAACAGTGTAAGAAACTCTCTAAAACCAGTTCTTATTTAGTAGTTTTTAGAAGCGGTTCTTGCACTGTTCATGGGCCCCACTGACGCGAACAGTACAAGAAACCCTCCTAAGAACCCCGGATAATCATGCTCTAAGAACGTTGCCTCAGCGTCTACATAAAGAACAAGGTAAATGTATAAAATCTTAAACAAACACAATCATAATTACATCTTATGATCGTCTATATGCTTTAGCTGAGTAAAAAACAAATGCCAAGGTATTCTCTCCACAAATTTGATCCTTTTATATTGCCAGTGATATTATATCTTTTCTTATATATGACATAAGTATTTATTAAGACTTTATTTGTACAATTGCTTTGATTACATAAGTATTATCATAATTGAAGCCCAGTTTTCAGAGATATCTTCTCTAAGAGTGAGTTAAAAAAAAATTAATGATAGAAGGTTTTGATTTTAATTTTTAAGCATCATCTTAGTATCAAGATGAGATATGGAAACTTGAGTTTTTGTAATCTATACTGACATCTACATATAAGAAAATATGTAAACGTGTCATTGTAAATCCATTTCTTTATTTAGGATGGTTTAGAAATAATTTTAAAAGATTTTTAGGTTAGTGACAGTCAATTGTAAATATTAAGAAAAATAGGGTTAAGTACTAATTTTACTTTAGTTTTAATAGTTTAAATATATTATGTATCATTAAGTTTTCATATTAATTAGATATTTGATTTCACATATGGTATTTTATATTATTTCAAATATTTATTTTTGATATATTGAATTACATATGTTATTTTAAATCAAAGAATGATTTTTTATTATGTGAGAATTGGATTATTATTGTCTTACATTCAGGATTTAGGTAGTACAGTTCATCTTTTTATATTTGTAAATATATTTATAAAATTCTGCATAAAATGGTATATACTGTTTAAAAAAATAGGAAATATAAATATTAAATCAGATTTTCGTTAATAAACATAACTTATAATATTTTGAATATTCATACACAATAATCCTAATAATTGGTTGATTTGATAGCTAATATAAGAAGGGTTTACTATTCATAGTATTTGGATTGTATCAATTTTTTGAAAGGACTCATAATTTTTTTGGTTACAATTAGTCTAAAATAAGAGCATCTTGTAATTAGATTTTGTTTAGTTTTATCTTAGGATGGTAAATATATTTTTTAAGATTATGTATAAATTGATATATGTTGTTTTTGATAGAATAAAAAAAATATTGAAGTGTTGATAACTTTTATATACAAATTCTAATCATTTATATATAGATAATAATAAGTATTATTTATCTTGTTGCAGCCTCACATTTTTAAATATTTATTTGGTTTTAAAATAATCATAGTAGATTACCATTTTGAACATAATATATTAAATAATCATTTATTGAGGTTAAAATTATTTTCTTATTAATTATTTTATCAAAAAAATATATTTATAATAATATATAATTTTGTGTTAGAAAACAATTTTTTCATTTTTTGTTTTCTGAATCTATGTTTTATATATTTATAATTATATATTTTAAATTTAAATTTAAATATATATATATATTATTTTTATTTTTTTAAGATAAATATAATCAAATTAAATTCTTTTTTATATAAAAATATATGCTTGTATTTTATCAGTTCTTACAAAATTTATAGATTTTTTTAGGAAACATAGGAATAATACAACTAAAATTCGTTTTTATATAAAAATCTGTGCTTATTTTATAAATCTTGCCTTTTTATTATTTCTCGGCTTTAGTAAAAAGGAAAATTAAATTTAAAAAAAAAAGTTAATTACAATTTTATTAAGTAAAAGGAAACATAAATAGTTATTATTAATAACAATCGAAGTAGAGAAAGAAAATTCCCTATCCTTTCTTCACACACTTTGTTCTTTCTGAAGGGAGGATATATCAATCTTTTGTTCTTTTTGTTGTAGATATTTAGATATCATATCGATTTTGATTTTGCGTGAGCGATTTATCCCTCGCTTTGGCGATTTTGCAGCGTAGTATCAATCAATTTCTGGGCAATATTGAAATTTCATACTTCTTGGGAATTTTGAATAATAAGTTATAGGCCTTATCCTTCTGATGCTGAATCGTTTTCCCGCTGAATCTGGAGGATCAATTCCTCTTTTAGTTAGAAAAGCTGGATTCTTGATCTTGATTTGGAATCGATTTTCGTTATCTGTTTTAGACGAAATATCCACTATGTTCAAGATTAGAGATTTGGAACACGATTTGGTGACTCGAAGTAGAATTCAGAAGAGTTAGAGTTTTCCCATGGATTAGCGTTCTAACATAGTTTTGTATTTGTTTTCTGATGAAGCTTCCCTAGCGATTGAAGAAGAGACCCTTTTTGATCGGCGGAGATTGAAGGACGAAGAGCAAGCAAGCAAGTTTAAGCAAATCAGAGATGGAGATCAATGGGATTGTTTGGCGAGTTTTCTGGAACGCTTCTCTCATCTCGATTCGTCAAGTAACAGAGCCACTAAGACAGCACGTGTCACGCATGCTTTCATCCTCATCACTTGTTTTCAGGTTCTGTTTAGGCTTAATTAAAATTGTATGTAAATTTAAAAGGGAAAATTGTTTTTAGACCAAAAAAACATGTATATTGTCCCATTAGGCTAATCTCAACTTTGTAAAAATTTTACCTATTATGCCCTTTTCTATTTATAAAAATAAATCAAATAAATATTTTTATAAACAATATTTTTTTGAAAAAAAAATAGGAACTATCGATGAAATACCTTATATCAAATTAGAGGTATTTTTCTAAAAATGTTTAAATCGAAATTTCAGATTCCATTTTACAGACACCATAATTGACATTCTATGAAGTGGAAAATGAAAAATCCATGTTTTTCATTGAATCTACTAAGATATAATACACAAATAAAAGTAATCTAAAAATATTTAGAATACACATTATGCGGTTAACCTATCGTTCTAAAACATGTAGAACACATAATCTACACGTTACTCAAAATCTAAAATCGGTAGTGATTGAGTTCAAACATGTTTACCGTATTTTACATATAGTAGAATGAAGATTCTATTAAGTTTTAACAATTGTGAAAATTATGGGTAGTCCAGTAAATTATGAGAAGTGCAGTTATAAAAATATTTGCAAATATTGTGTTTTCATATTTGAAATATCAATTTTTGTAGGACAACATATAATATTAACTAATTACCAAAAATGACATGAAATAATCGGTAGTCTAGCGGTTGGTGTCTGTTTATTTTTCTCTTTCTTTTTCTTATCAGTTATTTAAATGAAAAGTCACTATTTATTTCATTCTAGGATGTTGTGTTTAATTTATTCATGTCGGGTTTTGGGTATTGTTTCAGTTTGAACATGATATTTTGTTTAGGGCGTCAATTTTTCAGACTATGACCTGATAATTTAATTTGTGTCTCAGAGACATAAACCAATTAAATAAAACTCACATAAAAGTTTATAAATATCATTACATAGAAAAAAAGATGCTAAAAAAAATCGTTATGTATAAATGAGAAGAGATTGAAATTCATCACAAAGAAATCACAATTGTAATTTACCAACCATAAACTAAGGATTTGAAAACTAAGACGTTGCACATAGATAAAAAAAAACGAATCCTCAAAGCTCAAAATTAAGAACAATATGTAGAGACTTGTTCCATCATATCTGAATATGTGCCCATCCCATGTACAACAGCTGATTAAGTAGACTGGTTCTTGTCCAATCTCTCATCCTCGGTATTAATCCATGCATGAATTTCCTAAAGCAACTCAAATATCGCAGTTGAGCTTCTCTGTCTCCTCCTAATGATAGAATCAAATTCCTTGCAATGACTTCCCAACAGAGGCAAGCACGGTTAAAGCTGAAATGAGTAGAACAATCTAAGCATAGAGACAATACCATACCCGGCTTTTTCTTGTCTAAGACTTTTCAAAGCCTGAATCTAAGCATAGAGTCAACACCATACCCTGCAATTTCCATTATTTTTGTAAGTCGAGAAATAATCTCTATTTAGTCTCTGGTTTGCAGTAGAGAGCTTAAGAGGTAGTTGCAAACTCTAGGTATCAGTTTGAAGTTGTTATCTAGAGTGTATGAGAACACATCTACAGCCGCATCAAGTTTTTATCTTTTGCAGAGTGTAATTATGTGTTTGTATGTGAAAGTAAAAGAAAGTTTTAATCTATCATCCATATGGTGTAAGGTCTGAAACTGAACTTTTCTCTTCTCTTATCCAATTTGATTAACCGTCTTAAACTGAACTATTCTTCTTCTCTTCCAACTCTATGAAGTCCGTTTAATGGGGATTTCTGGATGATTTAACCTAATGAAACAATTCTATGACAAGATTAGCTTAATGGGATAATGTGGGTGTTTTTGACCTAAAACAATTTTCTCAATTTAAATCTATTTGTAAAATGTTATGTTATACAAAGTTGACCAAAAAAAATAAGAATCATAGATAATATTTTAGTTCATTAAGAGTATTTATGTAATTCAACCGTGATGAGAATTAACATGAGGGTGATATGTGAAAGTGACTTCTAAAACAATATTATAAAGATACGTGCGAATGCATAAGACGTTTTATAGAAAGGTCTAAAACAGAAGTGGGGATTGCCATTTATGGAGGTTGCAAATTATTTACAATGAATCCAACAACCAACAAGAAAAGTGGCCCAGACGCCATTGATACTTATCTCCTTACGAGTTCCTTTAAATTTTCAAACATCATTTTCATTTTGATATAAAATTCCCTCTTTTTCTATTGGCCTAAGGATTACTTATTTGACTTTTCCCACTTGATCTGCCTCGTTTTCTTTAAATAGATGGCATACATGATAACATTTCATTCATCACTTCTCCATACAACAAACTATTCTAAACAATTTAAAAATGGCTTCCAAGGCATTAGTTTTGTTGGGTCTCTTTGCACTTCTTTTCGTCGTCTCAGAAGTTGCCGCGACATCTGAAGGGCAGTCAGGTACGTAAAACTCTTTTATATATTGAGTAAAGCTTTACAAAAAAAAAAACCAAAATGATTGCAAGGATACTTTCATCCAACTGCTTCGTCCCTTCTAAGTCAGAAAAGTTGGTGATGCAACATATGAGTATGTAAAATATAGTCATGAAGCCTTATTATGTGCTATCAGGACTATCTCAAACATTTAAAGCAAATTTTACATATAAGTCATATACAATGTTGAGTACCATATCTTTATAAAGCTATATATATACGAATTTATATACATGTTTTAAAATGATTTCAAGAGAAAAAATTTAGAAATTCGGAAAGGAATGCACATCTGTGAAATATTGTGTTGTTTTGGATTTGCACAGTGAAGTCAGAGAGTGAGGATACCGTACAACCTGACCAATACGGTGGTGGAGGTTACAACGGAGGCGGAGGCTATAACGGAGGAGGAGGATACAACGGAGGGGGAGGATACAACGGAGGAGGAGGATACAACGGAGGCGGAGGAGGACACCGTGGAGGAGGAGGATACAACGGAGGAGGGCGTGGAGGAGGTTACTGCCGCCACGGCTGCTGCTATAGAGGTTATCGTGGCTGCTCAAGGTGTTGTTCATATGCTGGAGAAGCTGTTCAGACACAGCCTGGCCACTAAAAGTCGACAATGTATTGACCACCACCAAATATGCACTTATGTGTCTTTATGAGTATACGTAAACCATGCTGGTGTGTTTGTTGTAAGTGGCCAAATTATGAGAATAAAGTTTGATTATGTAATGTCTTTGCGTTTGAGTTGTAATCTTCGTGGCTGTCATAAAATCGTCTGTCGTTTATGATATTCCCTTACAGTGTTTTCTTATATCGTGTTAGAACTCAAATTATAAGACATGTGGCATTTATATATTTTTAAGAGAAATTATTTAGAAGACTCAAATCATACATCTAATTTCTAGAATAATCATCCAGAAGCATCACCGAGGACTTTTGTTCCTTTCTGAAATGAAGAATAGAAGGTTGTCTTTGCAAGACATTCAGGTCGACTTAGGATTTGATCATTTGTTTACTGTTGAGCCAATTGGTCTTGGCGGAAGTTTAGCTTTATTTTCTATCGATGAATTTCAAATAAATGTTTTGTTTCAAATAATAGAATGATTGATGTTGAAGCAGTCATTGATGGAATAAAAAATTTTATGACGTTTCTTTACGGGGACATGTACTAGAACGTAGAAACCAAGTTTGGAAATGTCTTACGCATTTCTCAACTACACGATCTGGACCATGGTTTATGATAGGTGATTTTAATGAAATTATTGATCATAATGAAAAGGAATGAAGAAGATGACGTTCAGATAGCTCATTTCTACCTTTTAGACCAATGTTATGTGATTGCGGTATACTGGAATTTTCATTCATTGGAAATATGCTATCATGGGTTGGAAAAAGAGAAAGTTTTGGGACCGTCAGATGCCTTCTCGATAGAGCAGGTAGAAATGAAGATTAGCATAAAACGTTTCCAGACTCAGCAGTAAAGTAGTTGAGACTTTGGAGATCGGATCATTGTCTGGTCCTTGCAGACGTTCTCATAAAACCAACAAGACCGAAGAAGAAATTTAAATTTGAAAAACGTTTGTTAGATAATGAGGAACTAAGGCAGATTATTTTGGAGGTATGGAATTCACCTGAACTCCCATATGAAGCAAACATTATGGAACATATTCCAGTTGTCAAAAAGCCTTAAGTCAATGGAGGAGGGGAATAAACCTAAACTTAGAGAAACTGGTAAAGGAGTTCAAAGAGAAGGTTGAGAGCCTATATTCAGATAATGAGGCCACAACGGAGGAATTTCAAAGGTGCTAAAAGAATTATTCGATGCTTTTTAGGTAGACGAATTGTTCTGGAAACAAAAATTTGTGTTCTTTGGCTACGACTGGGAGACTTTAACTCCAAAGTTTCCACGTCTTGACAAAGCAAAGACGAGCGACGAATCGTATCACTAAGCTTTCAGATTAAAATGGCAATATGGTTGAAGATGAGGATGGACTGGTAGTTATTGCTACTAGTTATTTTAGGAAATTGTTCGAATCATCAAATTCGAAGGATGTAGAGTATGCCCTGTCAAATATATCGATGATGATCACGGGACCAATAAATGAAGAGTTAACAGCCTCGGTCACTGAGTGGAATGTAAAATTGGCTCTTTTTGCTATGCACCCAGAGAAAGCATCGGGTCCTAATGGAATGACTGCTTTATTCTATCAGAAATTTTGGGACATCGTCAAAGAAGATTTAAATCGTATGGTTAATCAATTTCTTTTCGACGAAATTATGGCACCGGGGATACATGACACAAATATCTGTTTAATCCCAAAAACGGATAATCCTACAGAGATGTCCAAATAAAGACACATTAGTTTGTGTAATGTCAATTATAAGATAATCTCCAAGGTCTTATGCTAGAGATTGAAAAAGGTCATGCCGGACCAGATATCTGAAACACAATCAGCCTTTGTAGCTGGAAGACAGATCGTAGACAATATCATGATCGCTCTGAGATGTTTCAACGTTACAGACAAAGCCAAGTGTGAGAGATTAAAGAATGGACATAAAGACATATATGAGTAAATCTTATGACATAATGGAGTGGTCGTTCATTGAAACGGTTATGAGGAAAATGGGATTTTCTGATACTTGGATTGACTAGATTATGCTTTCCATTACCTCGGTAAATACAAGGTACTGATGAATGGTCAACAAATGGGAAATATAGTCCCAGAAAGAGGTCTACGCCGAGGAGATCCTTTGGCTACTTTCATATTTATTCTAAGCACGGAAGTGCTCGTTAGCCTCCTAAATCATGCATAGAACAAAGGTAAGATAACGGGGATGTGTGTTGCACACGCTAGCCCCTCGGTATCCCACCTTCTCTTTGCTGATGATAGTTTTTTTATTTTGTAAGGTGGAGCCCCGTGAATGTGAAGAAGTTATGAAAGTAGTAAGGAAACATGGACAAGCATCTTGCCAATGTATCAACCTCGAAAAATCTTCTCTAATCTTTGGTAAGGTAATACCTAGAAGTGTCAGAAAGACACACTAGGGATTCAGAATGAAGGGGGGTATGGGTTCCTATCTATGAATCTCAGAGGATAGAAGTGGATCCAAGTGTAAGCTATTTGCATATCTCAAGGATAAACTTATGCACAAAGTGAATGGATGGATCAGTAGATGGCTATCGAAAGGAAGAAAGGAAATCCTAATTAAGTCTATCTTGTTAGTCCTTCCAACATATGTTATGTCCAGCATCCTATTTCCACTCGAGATGTGTGAAATCCTTGCAAGTTCCATTGCACAATTCTGGTAGAGTTCGAACCCACCAAAGCGAGGATCGGGAGAAATGGGAGAAGATGGGTCTGCTTAGAGAGGAGGGAGGAATTGGATTTCGTATGATACATGAGTTCAACCTTGCAATTTTAGTGAAGAAACTTTGGCGACTGGTCCAAAACACTGTTTCACTAGTAGCTCGAGTGTTGAGGGGAAGATACTACCGATTGAGTACGCCTTTGCGTATTGGCTCAGTTAACAACCATCGTATGTGTGGAGAAGCAGTTCAGCTGAAAGACAGTTACTGATTTGGGTATTCGAAACAAGGTTCATTCTGGATATGAAGTCAAGGTATGGGAAGATCTGTGGATCCCTACGGTACCAGAAAGGCCAGCTTGGCCAGTTGTGCCAGTAATAAACCGAGAATGATTTCATCGAATTGATAGATGCAGACTTAAAGGAGTGGGACGCAGGGCTATTGGAGAAATATGTAGTCTCCGAGGACATACGCTGATCCAAAGTTTGGTCATAAGTCCAACTCATCGGAGAGATACCTTATGCTGGAACTATATAAAAAAATGGGCAGTACACGGTCAAGTCTGGATACTGGTGGCACAAAATATAATGAACGCTGAGGTGGAAAATAAGGTGAAGGAGCCTAGTATCACAAAACTTCAAAACTTTTCTTGGAAGATAAAATCACCTCAAAAGATTTGTGACATGAAATATAACACGTCGTCGTATGAGATGTGATAATTATTCTCCAAAATGTAGAGAACCATAGAAATCGGTAACTCACACGATTTTTTAGTGTCCACCAGCATTATAGGTTTGGTCCTTATCGACAACACCATCTAGTCAAAATATCTTTCCGTTTCCGAGCATTTATGCAATAGGGATTACCTGTTTTGGAGGAAGAATAGTTTTGGGGATCCATCACTGGACATGGATCCTTATACATGGTTAATTTGGTACATTTGGAAAGTACATAATGATAAACTCTTTAGAGGGATTGATAGAGATCCACTAAAGCTAGTCCGATATACATAGAGTGAATGTGAGGTCTGGTTCAGTGCAAATGAGATGGTACCGATACCACAACAGGTCCAATCCTTGGAAGAAACTCAAGTCTGATGCTTGAATAGTATATGTATGGTGGATGGTTCATGGACTTCAAATTCACATTTCAGTGGATGCGGATGGGTATGGAAGGATAGCCAAGGAAATATCCATCTGTTGGGGATGTGTAATGTAGTAAGAAGAGAAACAGCCTTACACAGCGAACTGGAGGCTTTGAGATGGGGAATGGAATGCATGTTTCAACACTCGACATGCCAAAACTTTGGGACATATTTGTAAGGACCTGATTGCAATGATATATAAGCCACATAACTGGCCAAGTTTTGCTACAGAGTTTGAAGCTATCAAGACGATACAACTTTGCTTTCCAGAGTTCAAGATCTCCTATATATCCCTCGAGCGCATAATAGAATTATTGATTTTTTAGCTAGCAGTGCGCGTTCTTTTCACCGTAAAATGTGTTACTTTGGTTGTTTTATTCCGATTTGGTTACTCATACCACCTCAAGTTTGAGTAATGTAGAGAACCATAGAAATCGGTAACTCACACGATTTTTTAGTGTCCACCAGCATTATAGGTTTGGTCCTTATCGACAACACCATCTAGTCAAAATATCTTTCCGTTTCCGAGCATTTATGCAATAGGGATTACCTGTTTTGGAGGAAGAATAGTTTTGGGGATCCATCACTGGACATGGATCCTTATACATGGTTAATTTGGTACATTTGGAAAGTACATAATGATAAACTCTTTAGAGGGATTGATAGAGATCCACTAGAGCTAGTCCGATATACATAGAGTGAATGTGAGGTCTGGTTCAATGCAAATGAGATGGTACCGATACCACAACAGGTCCAATCCTTGGAAGAAACTCAAGTCTGATGCTTGAATAGTATATGTATGGTGGATGGTTCATGGACTTCAAATTCACATTTCAGTGGATGCGGATGGGTATGGAAGGATAGCCAAGGAAATATCCATCTGTTGGGGACGTGTAATGTAGTAAGAAGAGAAACAGCCTTACACAGCGAACTGGAGGCTTTGAGATGGGAAATGGAATGCATGTTTCAACACTCGACATGCCAAAACTTTGGGACATATTTGTAAGGACCTGATTGCAATGATATATAAGCCACATAACTGGCCAAGTTTTGCTACAGAGTTTGAAGCTATCAAGACGATACAACTTTGCTTTCCAGAGTTCAAGATCTCCTATATATCCCTCGAGCGCATAATAGAATTATTGATTTTTTAGCTAGCAGTGCGCGTTCTTTTCACCGTAAAATGTGTTACTTTGGTTGTTTTATTCCGATCTGGTTACTCAGACCACCTCAAGTTTGAGTAATGGAATAACCGTTTGTCGACAAAAAAAATTACTAGAATAATACCTATAATTTTATAATTACTAGAATATAACATAAAACAAGCAATAATACCAGAAAACTAGCCTATACCCCCACTATTCACAACTTAGCCATTACATTTATTAATAGGAAGAGATTTTTAATTTTTTTTTAAAATAAAGCCATATAGTCAGACTTAAAATATCCTTCTCATTCAAAGGCGATGACTCCAAAGTTGTAAGTCGTAACCATCTCCAATACCTCCTTCTCCATCACGGACTTCTTCAATTCTAACACCCAGACCCTATCTCGCCTTCGTGTCTGTTGTTGTCGACGAACCCTAACTGCATTCAGCCGATTGAAGTCACAACTGCCTTCAATTCCCATAAACACATTGATACATTTGTTAGATTGAAATTTATGTGTGACTTACTGTATATTGGTCTGTCTGCCGGTTCAATGCAAGAAAAACAAAGATTTTCGTTTTTTATTAATTTCGGTTTGGTTTACCCAAATTTTTTGGGTTTTTGGGTCTGAATTAGTTCCCTAGATCTAAATTTGATATGACAAAATGCACTAGATTTATTATATGTCATCATATTTGAAAGGTGTGCTATATAAAAAAGGGGGATATTATCAACTCTACCTATATTTCATTTTAAAATCATGACAATCAGTTCTTTGTAAAAAAGTATCAACATAGTCATTAGGGGTGAGTAAAAAACGAACCAAACCGAATGATGGACCCCTGGAGAGGAGATCCTTTTTTCCTTGATTCTTTGAAGGTTGATCTGATGGTTTGAATGATAGATAATGATGGTTTTGATGGATAGAAGTCGAAATGGTTGATGATCTTCAGTGAGGATCTATGGTTTGATCAACACTTGTGGAGATGTGTCCTTAATCAAGAGAATGAACTTTGTTTTCGATCAAAGACAGGTTTTGCTTGCAGAAAATGAACTCCTAGTAGTTTGATGTTCAAAGATAAACAAAGAATTCACAAACTTAGAGAGATTTTTGATAAAAAAAAAAGTGAATGAATCTTCTTATGGTCGTCCATCCCTTTATATAGGAGTTACAAATTGTAGAAATGAAAAGACAAAGTATTAGAAATTAAGAAATTTAGAAACTAGGAATGTATACTTGATTTTGGACTAGAATAAGTATTTTGTTGAATGTCTCTTTGCCTGACCAAGACCTTGACTTTTTTGCTGACTCCCTCTTGGTATTCTTGGTGAGAATGGGCTTGAAATGGACTGAACAAAGGGCTGGTCGAATTTGGCTTGAAACAGGTCCATAGTGAATTTGATATGACTTTCTTCTTGGGCTGAAATCACTTCTCCTTGGGCCTCTTGATCCAAAACGTGTTCCTTAGTTTCTCTGAGTAGTTTGTCCCATGAACATGACTGAGAGATGATAATATTTGAGCTTGTTCCATCAAATATATAGTTAGTCGTTTCATGCTTCACGGGAGGTCGAACCAGCTCGGATAGTGGAACCAGCTTGCTCAGCTCGTCCAGGTGAATGGCAGTTCAGCTCACTTGAGTATTCAGCTCATCAGCGGGTTCTAGCTCCTCCCTATTTGCATAGCTGATTAGGGTTACATAATTCCCTCCTCCTTTAAAAAGATTTGTCTTCAAATCTCTATCCCCTACATCAAAAGGAAACAAGTAAGAAGCGATGCAAATGATCAAGAAAATAAGTATGAAAACAACATCAAAGTAAGGTTTTGGACAGAAACTTCCTTGAAGTTTTGAAGATATTTTCCTCAAGTACTTCCATCTCCAAATCTCAGGCTGATAAGTATATCCAGTGTTATAAGTGCAATACATCTTCTTAATCTGACCAGTAACCAAGAGTTTCTTTCTAAGAACATGTGGCACTTGTTTCAGGCACTCAAAACATACATCAAAGTAAGTATTGTTGACCAGAATGGTATCAAGGCACTCAGTAATAAATGAAAAGACAAAGTGTAGAAATTAAGAAATTTAGAAACTAGGAATGTAGACTTGATTTTGGACCAGAATAAGTATTTTGTTGAATGTCTCTTTGCATGACCACGATCTTGACTTTCTTGTTGACTCCCTCTTAGTATTTTTGGTGAGAATGGGCTTGAATTGGACTGAACAAAGGGATGGGCGAATTTGGCTTAAAACAGGTCCATAGTGAATTTGATATGACTTTCTTCTTGGGCTGAAATCACTTCTCCTTAGGCCTCTTGATTCAAACTTCCATCATTAATTTTACATCACAGAACGATGTCTCTCTTGTGTTCCAAAAAAAAAGAAAAGAATGATGTCTCTCTTCACCGCTCAATCTTCTCTCTATAAATAAGTTTATGATTCCTCCCTTCTCACCATTCACAAACTTCGCATACAGGGCCATGAACGAATTCAAATCTGATTTTTAAGTTCATGAATTCCTGAGCCGGAACACGGAAAGATGAGGCCTCCTGAATGGTCTGAAGAGTGGAGATGCTGCTGAATGGTCTAGAAAGTGAAGACGAACAGGTAGGTTCATTTTTCAATCTTATTTTTTGTAATCCTGCACATTCTATTTGACCAAATTTAGGTTGATTACTCTGTTTGATCTATTTGTGGGGAAATTTCAGGTTATTAGAAGCAGAAAAAGATGACCGATAAGAAAACAAAGCTAATTGATTCAAGAAAATAACGTAAGAATGAGTATATAGACCTCGAACCTAAGGTACTTCTGGTTCTTTTTCTGTGACCTATTTTTTCTAATTCTTCGTTATTAACTTTACAAGTTTGTAACAGCATTAGGTATGGTGGATGCGATGAAAAAGTCATTCTACTCACAGAGTGAAGGTATCTCCAGGTAATATTACAAATCATGACAAGCGTCTAATGAGATGCGAGAGGTAGGTGCAACCAGTAACCACATAACAACATTTCCATAAGACAATTCTTCTTTGTGATAAGCTGCTGATAATGCCCCCAACAAAGACGCTGCCATAGCAACGCCACAATGTCTTCTAGCATTGTTGGACGTACATGCAAATTACAAGTAAAGCTCACTCTTTAATTTCAATTCAACTCGTAACACACTAACAGTTTCAAGCATTTTTACGATAATATTCAAAAGGTTTCAATCTTTATCCAACCAAACAAACAAATGATGAGGAGGCCAACTCTAACGTTTTAGTTGGGAAGGACAAATGTGATGTTCAATGCCAACACCAATGTTACAACTAAGCTCCCAACCATTGTCCTTTTACACCTTTATTCAAAACAAATATGTTCATTTACTACTTTCAATTCCTGTTTGGGGTTCTAATTTCCAAGAAAATAACCAATTATCACTGGAATTATCACTCCAGAACTCCCATTTTATTCACAAGTCATATTCACTATATAAACGTTAACATCAACCATTCTGCCCATTTTTGGGAGAGATCTAATTCAAAATATCCCACAACATAAAAGTCAAAAATAAATCTATAGCATAACTGCAATTTGTGAATATGGCTTTTTGATATGTATATACGGTACTATACTTACTAAACACAATAAAATAATACTTTATATATTTTTTTCGAAATAGCAAAACATAACCTATTTACAAGTGTAAACCATATTAATTATTTTATGAAAAAATGATTAAAAATTAAGCATATCAACAAGATTGATCATCGATGTAGTGAAACACGGTCAGTACTTTTGTTCACTTTTAACTCAATAATATAAATGGAAAAAGAAAAAGATAGCAAACCACAAAATTAAAGTTGAAATTAAAGTGATCGATGCAGTTGACAAATCAATCAAACCACAAAATGTTTGAAGTATAATCCTACGGACGCCGAGGTGAGAGTGCAGACAAGAAATATTTAAGTATGCTATTTCATTTTCAGGTGACTTATAGCAAAAAGATAGACAATCAAGAGAACTATAACTATAATAACAAGCAGAAGCAAACAATGAACAAAACCCACCAATGTGATTCTCCAGGTTATGATAAAACTCATATAGGTGGATCATCCTCTGTTTCTCTCAACGAATCACACATACAAGTGCAAAGATTTGTGGCGTCCCAGAGTTACTAAAATCCACATGTATAAATTCCATTACCAAAAAGTTCTAAACGAAACATTAAAACCCAAGACTCACCATCATCATCTTATATATATATATATATATATATATATATATATATATATATATCTAATGGATGATAAGAAAAGTCACATACGCTTAATGATATTATTTTATTATTTCTTGACTCCAGACATACATTCGGAATCTCGGACACAGTTACATACCTTCTTTTCCTTTTTTTTCACAGTTTCTTACGCTTAACGTCTTTATCGTGCAAAAGAAGTAATAAACAATAAATTATTGTAAAAACATAACTGTAGGTTAAGGAAAGACAAATATCATAAGATACTATTAAAAATAAATTGTCACAAAAATAATTTTCAAAGAGAAAAATGATCATTTTTTTAATTAAAAAGTGTAAATATATGTTTATACTTCTAGGATTAACTAATCTAAACTTAAGGTTTATAATTATAGGGTGGGGTTTTGTAAGTGAAATTTAATTTTTTTAAAAAATAAATATAAATAATAAAAAAAAGAACTATTTCATGCTATTTTGATGACAAAACTTAAAAGAAAAACACTATTTAAGAAACTTGTCTGTAACGAAATGTGACTGCATTTTATTTTTGAAACACATGTGACTGCATATATGTTAAAAGCAACAAATAGGACATAAGGTACACAATAAATAAATTAAAAAGTAATAGAGGCCACTATTTCAACTAAAAAAAATCATTAATTAATGAAAATATAACTACATTTATAATATAAAAATTACTTACGTTACCTGATAATTTTCAAAAAGTAACTATGGAATACACTTTCATTAGCATAAATTCATGCAAAAATTTATTTATTTAATAATATATGATATTAT
Organism: Moricandia moricandioides; assembly: GCA_905132885.1. NCBI lineage: Eukaryota > Viridiplantae > Streptophyta > Magnoliopsida > Brassicales > Brassicaceae > Moricandia > Moricandia moricandioides. The sequence goes on along the minus strand of CAJHQQ010000867.1, from coordinate 70,323 downwards.
TAAAATTTTAATTTTTATTTTATGGAAAAATATGAAAAAATTCTAGCTAATTAATATTAAATATTTAAATAAAATAGAAATATTAATATTTCTTATATATTGAGTATTCAAAATTTTAATAGATATTTAAACATGAGTAATAAAAGATTAATAAAAAATTTAACTATGTTTACATATAAAATATATATATTATAATAGAAATTAATGATATTCCTGACAAAAAATTATAATTTTTCAAAACAATTCACTCAAATTTATCATATATTATATCAAATCAAATAAATTATTTAATATAAACACAAAAAATTATTTTAAACTCTGAGGTTTAAGTTATATTTAAAACTAAAAATTATTTAAATTTTGTAGCGCAGTAAAATCTCTTGTATATTTAAAGACATAATTTATTGATATTAAAGAACTTTTGATATTTCGAAAAGATACCTCTTTGACCCGATATTTTTTGATAACTTGTTAAATTATTAGTCAAAAATCATATTTCAGAATATATTAATGTACACTTTTAACATTGTTTCACCTATATATACCGATACATAAAGATCGTGTAAGAAAGCAAAATCATTCAAACAAAAAATAAATAAAGATCAAAATTTCTCACCAACTCATTGAAAGGTAATATGCTAATTACCTTATTTTATGATATTATTTTATATTTTCTTAGAATACAGAAAAATTAAATTAAAATTTCATTATTTGTTATTTAAATGTATTTTAAACAAAAAAAAAAGCAAACTAGTCAAACTTGTTCATAAATATATAACTATTTTTCCTCTGAGTTTTATGTATATTTTCTTACTTATAATGATAAATCCATTGTACTATAATAGAAAAAAACTCTTATGTAAATAGTAACTATGTTTTTAAGAAAGAAAAGAAATCTTGAAGCTAATTATGTACGTTGTAAAGTAATAAAATATTTATGTTTTTTTTTGAGATGCAATAACATGTTGATAAAAATCTCATGATTTGGTATTTGTTTGCACAAGTGTACATTCGAGATTGTGTTTTAAAAAGAGCTGATGGAGAATAATCAAATCATACATGCGCAACCTGAATTTTTAGGTATAAGTGAGAAATTATTGGATTCTAATTTGGTTTTTGATTGATGAAAAATATTTATCCATTATTATATATATTTTTCTATAGCTATTAATGGAACCAATGACTATTTTTATTGTCAATTATAGAAGTTATGTGGTGATCCTCTTTTTCATCCTCCAAAAATTGGGGAAAAGGTTTATTATTTTCCTCAAGGACATATAGAACACACAATATTTTATATTCTTGTATAGTTGTATTCTTTTACATATGTTTTGATTTGTAAAACTTACTCAGAAATTTGATGGTACTACCAGCTAGTGTCATCTATAAATGATGAATTGTGTCAACTATAACCAGTTTTTGATATTCCTTCAAAAATTCACTGCAGTATTTTTAGTATTAATCTTAAGGTATGTCTCATTTATTATTTATACTTTTTTATTTAAAAAATCCTCATGACCTATATTGACTTATTGTAAATGATATTTCTTTCGGTATAACTTCTTATATAAGTAGGTAGAAACTAATACAGATTAAATTGATTCTGAAATTTCTTTGTTGCCTGATACATCTGTGAGTAGAAAAAAAATTAATGTATTTTTTTCTAAATTTACTCTGCTCTTCTTAATATCTCTTTCAATCAATTTTATGATTTTTTCCTTAGGAAATTGAAATCCCTACTCCTAACCATGAAGACAACATACAAAACATTAACTATTTCAGCAAAGTGTTAAGTGCTTCTGATACCAGCAAAAGAGGTGGTGTTGTTTTGATTAAAAAACATGTCATTGAATGTCTTCCTCTCCTGGTATTAACATTAACTTACATTTACTTAAATTTTAAAATTTTATATAACATTTTCTATCAAATATTTTTTTAGGATATTTCTCAGCTAACGCTAAGTCCAGAGATAATTGCCAAAGATATTAAGGGTTATGAATGGAATTTTAAACATACTTTAAAAGGTGACTCATCATTATTTCATGGGAAAATTCCATCAAAATATCCCAACTAAATTTCATTAAATTTTTTAATACCTAAACTTTTTCTTTACTCAGTTTAATACCCCAACTAATTATTTTGCTCATTTTAATATACTAACTTTTAAAATTTTGCCCATTTTAATACCCAAACTTTAATTATTTTAATTAAAATTACTAATAATTTTCAAATAAAATTTAAAAAAAATCCAAAATCTAAGTGCAAAATGAAAATTTTATAATTTTATTTTTAATCTTTATGAAAAAATTAAAGAAATTATAGGATTTTTATAAAAAAAAATTAAAATTGATTTTGAATGTAAAAATGATTTTTTTTTCTATTTCATAAAACAAAATAAATTCAATATTTTAAAATTTAAAATTTTATTTAAAAAATTAAAATTATAAAAAAAATTAGTTACTTTTATTTTTCAAACAACTAATAAAGTTAGAATTTTTGAGAGTTTTTTTTGTAAATTTTAGAGAATTTTTAAATTTCATTTGAAATTTATTAGTACTTTAACTAAAATAGATAAATTTTGGATAGTAAAATGGTCATAGTTTAAAAGTTTGTATATTAAAATGAGCAAAATAATTAGTTGAGATATTAAACAGGGTAGCGAAAAAATTTGGGTATTAAAAAGCTTAATAAAATTTAGTTGGGGTATTTTTTATGGAATTCTCCCTTATTTCATATAAAAATTTGTGAGTATTTATTACTGATCTATTTTCTTACAAACAATCAACTAGGTACACCAAAAAGACATCTTTTCACATTTGGCTAGAATGAGTTTGTAAAAGAAAAAAAATTGCTTGTTGGAGACTCTTTTGTATTTATTCGGTATATATATTTATTTTTAAATTTTAATCTCTTTTGTTTCTTGGATTTTGGGTTCTAACTATTTTTCATCGTAGAGAGAGAATGGGAAATCGCGAGCTGGAATCAGAAAAGCAACTCATCAGCAACACAACATACCTATCATCTGTAATTTCAAAACATAGTATGCATCATGATGTAGTTGCTATTGCACTAAATGCTACTAAAAACAAATGTATGTTCGTTTTTTTCTATAAGCCAAGGTAAATAATCTTTTTTAATCTAATTAAGCATTATGGGAATATGTTATTCAACAAATACACTTTTATTTAATCTTGATGTGGCATACTTTTCTACTACTTCTTTGCATAGACATTTTATGTAATCATAACTCAACTACATTATAACCATATAACCATAACTCACTCATAAAGTAATCCTAACTCATTCGTTTTTTAACCATAACTCAACCGTATTTAACCATAACTTAGTCAAAATTTAATAATAACTCAATAATCAGTTTTTAACATAACTCAGTCGTATTGTAAACAAAATTCATAACTTAGCTGTATTATTACCATAAATCAGCCGTAATTTAACCATAACTCAGTCGTACCTAAATAACCTTTTCTTCTTCTCTCTCGCTCTGTAATTCTGACTAATTTTGCTATCTTTTTCTAATAATTTCTACACAGAGACGTAGCTTTACGAAGAAGAAGTAAATCAATGGAATTTGAATATTATTTCAGTAATTATTTTTAGTTAATAAATCAGATATAATTAGTCTGAAAATATTAAGTCAGCCATATTGTCAAAGAAATCAGCTGTCAAATGAATGTTATTTTAGTAATTAATCATTCGCTATGTAACTTGTGTTTATACGTTAGTCGTTATCTCATAAATGAGCTATATTTTTGTAAATCAGTCGTCATTTACGGCTGACTTATGTTCATGCGTCAGCCCGTAGCACATAAATCAGTCATGTTGTGTAACTGAGACGTATCTATGGTTGATTATATCAATGGTTGATTATATGTGTAACTCAGACGTATCGATGGTTTACTAAATAAGAAACATAAGCTAAGATATATAAACACATGAATGAGAATTGCAAAATCACAATGATCTAAATATTATTAAAAAGATAAATAGTAATTCTATATAACGACCATATGACTAGGTTGTATTATAATTTCAATTAGTATTAGATTCTTTTTTGAAACAAAATTTATAAATCAAATTTGAAAACTATATAAAGAGCCTTCAAATTCCAATTACGTTTTCTTTCCTAGTCAAAATTGGTGTTTGGTTTGAAATCTTTCGATGTTTTGTATTTAAAAGCCTAACTAAGAAATCAAACTGAAAATTAAACATGTGATATAAATATAATATATACTCATTATTACATATATGTTAAGCTAAAGTTTTGAAATCTTAGGGTTCAAAAACTTAATATAATTAAACATAGTAAAAACTATCATGTAATATACATTCTAAGAACTTAAAATAATTATAGAAATTAATTTCTTCAAATGATAATATAAAATGTATCTGGTCAGTTTTTGAGTCCTCAAGGACTGATTACTAGGATCAAGAAATAATTAATCAATAATGTTCATAATCTACATCTTTGAGCTCCAGGGTGATTAATTTTAGTGATTTTATATTGTAGTAATCATACAGTATTACGTAAGTCAAAAGAGTATATTGTGTTAGTAGATAGATATAGTCTTGCTTATTTTATTTTGGAGTACTTTTAGGTACTGGAACATTGAAAAATCTCTTAGAAACAAAGAATAATAAGAACAATTTTTCTTATTGCTTTAAAAACTACTTAAAACTAAAATTCACAATGTTTCTCTTAGATCTTTTAGGACACCTCTCCATTAGATCTATATTTATAGTGAAAGACAATTTCATTTAACATGTGTGATATGGAAAACACAAACTTAATCTAATAGAAAACTTTATTTTCTTATTCTAGATTTCCTTATTGGTTTATCTCTTAACATATTAAACATCTAATAATATGTTAAGTTTTCACAAGCTTGGAATTACCCAACTATCACCCATTAATTCCAACTTGAATTAGGGAGATCAATTTATTGAACTCCGATTAAGCTCTTCATTTGCTTGAACTTAATCTTTGCTAATGACTTGGTTAGGATGGTCTTCTGCTCAAAACCTGATGTTTGCACGTATCGACTTAAACACCATTTTTGTAACACACGTCTGGTCTTGTGTGAAGTAGATACCTCAAACATCATATGCTTCTTCTGTATTCCATAGCATTTATTTTTGGTTTATTGTGAGTCATGTTACACACTTCCATATTTGTGTCACACAACAAGAAGTCTTCTCCTTCATTTTTCTGATACACTGATGTGCACTTCCTAAAGCTCATCTCCTTTAGGACCTGATCAAGTTTTATGTTCCACGCTCTAGGTGCAAGGTGTAACCAATACAAATCCATGTGTAACACATAAACTCGATCTTCTTCTCCTTTCCTTACAAGCTCCCACGTTTTGTTTCTTGTGGTAGACTCCAACTCGGCTACCATGGCTTCAACCCATTCTTGTGATAGAATGAACTCGGATGAGGTAAACTCTCCTCCTCTATCGGTGTAAAAGATCTCATTGCTTTCTTTAAACCTTTTGAACCGATAGAATACCTCATCCTTCTTCTTCAGATGAGTCACACGTATCTTCGCGTGCGCTACACAACTGGATATCCTCAAGTGTTTGATATCAGGTTTCTTTGATATGAGACATTCATATGGCTTTTGATCCTTCAAGGCTTTTGTAGGAAATCTATTGATGAGGTAAGTTGAATGTCGTATAGCTTCTTCCCATAAGTAGTTCGGCATCTTCATTGCCTTCAGCATACTTCTTGTCCTACTCATTAAGGTTCAGTTTCTCTTTCCACAACACCGTTTTGATGAGGCGTGTAAGGTGCGGTTAGGTGCCTTTTAGCTCTATTCTCTTCACATAATAGATTGAACTCAGCTGAGGTAAACTCTCCTCCTTTATCAGTGCGAAATGTCTTAATGGTTGAACCGGTTTGCTTCTCTACACTTTCCTTAAACCTTTGAACCGATCGAATGCCTCACTCTTCTCCTTCATAAGTATAGTCCACAAATACCTGGAGAAATCATCAATTAGGACAAATACATACTTGTTATTTGCTGAAGTTGGTGGTGTGATTGGTCCACGCAAATCTGCATGCAATAACTCCAATGGATTTGTCACTCGAAACATGTCTTTGGTCGGGAATGAGTGTCTAATATGCTTCCCTGCTAGACATGCATCACACACGTTTTCTTCGTGTGTTACACTCGGAATTCCTACGACCATCTCTTTCTTTACCATGATGTTCATCACGCCATAGGATATATGTCCTAGTCGAGCATGCCACCTCCATGTTGCATCTTCATCTCTGACATGTACACACTGAAGATAGCTAATCTCCATCGGGGTCTTGTAGAGACGGTTTTGAGATCTTGTAACATGTACAAGCAACCTGCCACACGAATTTGTGAGTGTTAAATAGAAATTTTTCATGTTAACCTCACATCCATTTTATGTTGCTTGTCCAAGACTCAATATGTTATGCTTCAGGTCGGGTATGTAGTATATGTCTTTGAGTGCCTTCTTCTCTCTAGTCTTGCATAAAAAGGTAACAACCCCTTTTCCTATGATATCAAAACACGATCCATCACCAAATTCCACCTTCCCTTTGGTGTTGAAATTCAAACTCGAAAAGAACTCCTTGTTTCCCGTCATGTGATTGCTCGCTCCATTATCCAAATATCAAAGACTTGCATTGCCTTTGTCGATATCAAGATTCTTCGAAATCACCTTGTCTTCGTTCAAGAATACCACCTCGTGTACATAGAGAGCATCGGCCTCTTGTGTCTTGTTTAAGTTGGTTTCTTGATTCTTCACTGACTTCTCGGTACATGCAACTGCGTAGTGACTCGGCTTGTCACATCTCCAACATATCAGCTTCGAACAAGCCTTCTTCGAGTTTTTGTCTTTGGTGTGTGACACATGGTTTTGGTTGTGTAAACTACCTCGACCTATTCCTTTTCCATTTTTTCCTCTACCTATATACCACGTAAATCTCCATAGTTCCTATGAATATGGTGAATGTTATCCGAAAACATAATCTTCCCTTGGTCTTCCTTTTGAGTTTCTTCCCCTACACGCTCCTCATACGCCGTTAGCCTTCCAACTATGTCCTCAAAGCCCGTCGAGTTGAGGTCTAGGATTTGCTCAAGCGACACTACAATCTGGATATACTTGTATCTTGGGAGACCCTTTAAAAACTTCTTAACCATCTTGAATTCTTCTATTTTTTCTCCCAACGAGGCTGCCTTGGATGATAACCATGATATCTTTCTCGCAAAGTCATCTACAGTATCACTATCATCCATCTTCAACCTGTCGAACTCCGTCATCAATGTCTGAAGTCTCGTCTCCCTTACACGATCAGCTCCAAGGTGTCATGACTTGATGGCGTTCCAGATGTCTTTTGATGCGGTTTGTTCTCCCACCTGAAGAATCAAAGTTTTGTGAATGGATTGAAACAAAAAAAAAAAAGCAATCGCAACATCGTTCTTCTTTTGATCATCCGAATCAGGTTCTATCGTGTCACACACATCATGAACACGAGTAACACCCTCATCCTCATCGACCAAACTGTGTAGTTTGTCGATTTCAACATCGGACATTGGATGGATGCGGATCCAAGGTTCTTCGTGCGTGGTGCAGCTCTAGTCACATCTGCCATCTTGCGTTCGTGATCTCTTAGCAGTCACCAGGATCGAAGCTTCAACTTAAGCTTAGATCGAGTCTCCAACCTGAGGCTCTGATACCAATTGAAGCTTCAATTTAAGCTCTGATACCAATTGAAGGATCTCTAGAAAAAAGAATAATAAAAACAACTTTTCTTATTGCTTTAGAAACTAATCAAAACTAAAGCTCAAAATGTTTATCTTAGATCTCGTATGATATACTCTCTTAGATCTTATGAAATTTCCATTAGATTTATATTTATAGTGAAAGACAATTCTCTTTATCTTGTGGGATATGGAAAACACAAACCTAATCTAATAGAAAATTTTATTTTTCTATTCTATATTTCATTATTGTGTTTATCTCTTAACATAATAAACATCTAATAATATGTTAAGTTTTCACAAATTTGGAATTACCCAACAAACATAACATGGCAATGGCAAGAAGAAAACATTCACCCAAGGCTTGGATAGGTAATTATATAGACATTAACTTTTGTTGTTTTTTGAACAATTGTAAGAGACAAGAAAACGTTTGGTGAATGTTCCACTTGAAGAATAAGAAATATTTGTTGCATGTTTTGATCATGCTAATGTCGTAGTCGTAGAAGAATCAAAGGATTTTACAGTTTATGGATTGCCAATTTGTTTGAATGTTTCCCGATTTGTATTCCTATGCAGATTATTCCTAGAAAAGAAAAACTAAATAAAATTGCTTATATTTGTATACTGACTTAAGATATGTAAAATAATACTCAATAATTCAAAGTGTTCAAAATTACGCTTAAGTAACAAATAATAATTTTTAGTTTCTTAAATTTGAATAGAATTTCATCTATGGTTCTATAACAAGATGGCCACTTATATTGTGTTTTTAGTACCACCTATTCATTAAATAAATAATATAATACGTTATTTATTTGATATGAATAAGAGAGTAAGTGGGTGAAATAAATAATTTTAATGAATAAAAGGATTTATTCAAAAAAATATGCAATAAATTATAATGAATTAGTTTTAATATGGTAAGTAATAAATTAATGAATAATTTAAAATATACGCCCAAAATATAAACTTTGTACGTATGCTAAATATTTTACATTAATATTAAGAATATTAAGAAAGTCATACTCTTAACTAAAATAAACAAACTTCCTATTGATATTTGTTTTGATGAACATTATATTTATTATCTATATATAATACACAAACATTATCATAATACTTAAATAAAAATATATCTAACAAGCTATAAAGAAAATGTAGACTAAAATATTCAAATATATAAAAGGAGATAAAAGGATTAAATAGCATAAACTGACAATTTACAAATAATAAACAACCAAAAATATAGATATAAAAATAAAATAATCATTTATTTTCATATTTTATGAATATATAAGTTTTGGATCAAAATTTCCAAAAACTATTACGATACTATACTTCTCATATATAAAAAGTGTACAAATTAACAATTAACACCAGTTTGAATAAGAATTGCGAAAAGGCTATAGAAAGATAAATATGAGACACAACAACAAACAAAAAAGTGAAATTCACAAATTCACGAGTCACTACGAAATAACCATTACCAAAATTATTTTACCAAAAATACAAGTTCTATTATCAAAGACGGAATCAAAACTTTGTATATGATTTTTGGAAAGATATTGTCAAGTTGTCTACAAAGTTACAAAAAAATATTTAAAAAAACACCATTACCAACAAAAAAAAATATTTATCAACTTCACCTAATAGATAAGTAAAAAAAAAGAAATATATTTTTTTAAAGTTATCAAGTATTTACGAAACTCGTCTGGCAACAAATTGAACCATTTTGAATAAACAACGATAATTTAAAATCTTTCATTTAAATTAAAAACATAACATTTTAATGACTTTAGTAACATAAACGATAAATAAAATAATTTAACTATTAAAATTATTATATATTTATTATTGTTCTTTCAAACTCTTGAAGTTATGTACTATCATTCTTTTTCTCCATTATGCAAAAAAATAAAACTCATGTTAATTATTTTTTGTAGGTTACTTACATTTTAATATGCCAATTTTAAGTGAATATGCAACTTTTCAAAAATTAGAGTAACAAAAATATCATGTCATATAAAATTCAAACATAATAAAACTCTGTTAAAGTTCTAATTGAAACAATTCATTCTCTAAATGTTGGAACCATCTGTGAATTTTATAATATATACATACATAGTGAAATAAAAACAATACTTCAAATATAAAAGAAAATAGACCAAGTAAAAATAATACCATAAATAAATTTGAAAAAAGTTATGTATATAATATCCGCGTAGTTTGAAAATTAAGAGTAGTGCGAAAAATTCAAAGTTTAAATTGAATATAAATGTCAACTTAAAACATAAAATGAGATCTTTTTTGCGCATGTGTTTCGTAGACTGGAGCTTAGATGCTCAAAGAATGGTTTGGCACAAACCGTTTAGTCTAGTCTTTCGGTTTGGATAATGCTAGAATTTTTTTACCATAGTTGAATAGATTGAATGTCAATGGAAGAAGAGATGGATCAATATCTGATAGGATCATACTTGATGAACCTATGATATGAATAAAGCTATGATCGAACTTTTTTATGTACCGTCAAAACTTGGTCAGTTGATCTTACGCTTGGATCATGTTGAAGTACTCTAATCCACGAATTTCTGAAATGTTTGGCGGGAATTCAGGTAATGGGGAATTTTCACACAGTAAGGATCAGATTCAGACAAGTGTTGTCAAATTTAGACATAATAATTGAGTTGGTCAGTTGGATAGCGACCATCGAAAATTAGACAAAACGGTTAAGATTTTGACTGGACTGGGATGAACCAGTTCAGATAGTATTGGTCTGATTGAGACAAAGGTGATCTGATTCAGACAACTAAACTTGTCGGCTGGGACAGTCAGCTTTACCTCGAATTTCTGCTAAGTAAATTGGTAGTTAGGTGCTTATGCTTTATTTGTGAATGCATATCATGATCAAACCAATAGAGTAAAAACATAGAATGATCGAATGATTAAACGATGAGGAAAGGATGGTTGATTTCTCTAAACCAAAGACAAGTAATGCATATAAATTATATAATAGTTTATTAATAAACTGATACGTATTCTTGAACCCCAGTTTTTATTTATCTGAATTTAATTATGCTTGTTTAATCTTTCTAAAAAGAAAAAAAAACAAAAACGATTTTCTCTTATTTTTTTCCCGTAATGATATGACTGAACTTCTGCCACTTGCAAAATGGTTGCATATTTCATATCTTTTTGATTGACAAGCGTATTTTGTAAGTCTCATTTTGTAATTAGCTTGAGCCTAGACAGTATCAAACAAAATATTCATTTGTTGCATGAGAAACTATTTTTTTTCTATGTTGTGGCCAACAAAATAAACATAGAATAATCAAAACAACTAATATACAAAGTGTTGTCATATTTCCAAGGTAGTAACCAAAAATAAATGAAATTGGATACCCAAAAAAAAAATGAAGTTAAGGAGGTATGGATTTTGCATTGTACCAAACAAGAGGCGTAGGCCCGAAAAAAAAAAAGACAAAACCCAAACATTGAAATAAAAATTGGACAATGCTACGCTGAAGCTTATTCTGTATCTTTAGCAGGTCCCGTGTAAATGGTGTAGCTCACCGATATGAGAATGAGCAAACACCCAACAAGGCGGCTAAACAAGCCTGGCGATCCTGCTTTTCCGGTACAAAGTATCCATAACTGCGACAACACCACCTAACACAAGAAAGACAACTCAAACTAAGTCTTTCTGCTTCAAACCTTAGTGGCCAACCGAAACCAGATTCAACATCTCTTCCTTAGACTGTCATTATTAAGGATGGAACTCTACCTCGATGTATAATACGTTTACGACTTTGCTGATTTTCTCAAGCTGAAGTCCACGTGCCAAAAGTACCTTTAAACCATTAAGAAACACACAGGAGCAGCCTAAACATGCGAGTTGCCTACAAAACCAAAACTGTGCAGAAGCAGAAAGGTTGTTGAATGTCTCACCTCAGCACAAAACGCTAGAAACCCTAGTACAATCATGCAAATGAGGGTCTCAAATGCTGGTAGCACAAAGCTCTGTATAAGAAGAATCAACATTACGAGTCATGACTCTTTAATGATCAAGCAACACTTTTTGTACTTGCACAAAACATACCTCCAAAGAAAACATGCAAATAGCTGCAGCGGGGCAAGCTACCAAACCAAACGAAAGAACCGTGTTCCTGAGAAAATTCACATCATTTATGATTTCTTCCTTCAACTACAAAATTTTCACTAAAGAGGCAAATCATGTAGGTCAACGACACATCTGAATCTTAAATCTCACACTGGCTGTTCCGATGCTTTAGCAGCTGCCTTTATTAGACAATAGCTGATTCCTCCAGTGATTGATGAAAATAAACCCAACAAGAGCGCATAAATATGATGGTTTCCTTTAAGATTTTCACTCTTTACTTCTGATCCAACTACCAAGAGAAGATAAGTGAATCAACATGACATCTTCGTTTCCTCATGCATAAAGGACAGCCAAGTGCAGTTTTATAAAAAAGTTAAATGGAACTATTTTGTTAACTCACTTCTGTACCTTGGACAGTAAGTGTTGGGCCGAAAATAAAAAGCACGCCAAAGAAACTGCAAGCAAGACCTGCACCAATGCACAAAACAAACAAATTCATACCCTTGCTTTATTGTCAACTCACAATGCAAAACATATCAGGAGCTAAAGCTAGAGGAAAAAATCTCTGTACCTCCAATATCAGTTATTTTCAACTTCTCATGCAGAACAACACGTGCTGCAACCGAAGCCATAACTGGATTCACAAAGCTTAGTACAATAGCTTGGGACAAGGGCAACATTTGGATGCTTTGGTTCACAAGTCAACAACACCAATGAAAAAAAGAGGTTACAAGTCTCATTTTGCTACCAATGACAAACTGATTTGTGGGGAAAGATGACAGTTCCTAACTGAGATTTCAAAACAAAATTGATATAATAGTGTGATTACCTAAAGATGAAAGTAAACAAGGAAAGATAACCCACAAGGGCTCTTGAAATCAAAAGCTTCCTGGCATGCGCAGGTCCAAACACTGGTTGTCCGATTCTTTTCAAGCAAATGTATGATAGCATCAAGATAATAGTGCATCTCAGGAACGCGGTCTCAAACAAAGGAATCGGCTGAACTGTCATAAGCAAAGACATCCATCAATATACTTGGATAACTGACACAGCTAAAATGGTGAAGTAAGATTGCACTATTCTAAGTAGAGCTTTTTTTTTTAACTCATCAACAACTTTCATTGACCAAAGTGAATACATGATTACAACCACAAACAATTTTAAACGGATCTAATAACACCTAAGAACACTAAGCTGGATCCTATGCTAGTTAACCACGACGTCATTGTATTTTCCACCACAATGAATCGAGTTCACCCCACGACCCGGGATGAACCAACTCTTAACCCCTAATTAGACCACGATAACCACAAAGAACAATGTACCAAGTAGAACCAAAAAGCCCAATCCAAGATTCAATTCAAGTACAGATTGTTAATCTCCAAAACAAGTTTACAAAAGGAGAGACAAAAGAAGTTACTAACCAGAAAAGATATGTGAAAGTAACTCCATGATGAGGTAGAGTGTGGATGAGAAGGCCATACAGAGTAAGCCAGAGTAACGAGAGCCACTCCAAACCCATGATGAAAACTGAATTACAGGTGATATCTCACTTTCACTTACTCTAATCACTTGCTCCTGCACACAAACACCATTCAACATTCTCTACCAAATCTGATCTCACAGTGAATCAATTTAATTGAAATCCGTTACCCTGGGTTTGCGGCGAGTGTAGGAGGCGGAGAAGATGTTGAACCTGGGTCTTTGGTTCTGACTCAGGAGAGGGGTGATTTCGCCGGAAGCTAATGAAGGGGCCGAGGCGGATTTTTCCAAATCCGGGGAATCAAGATCGCGGGCGGTAAGCTCAAGGTGGTCGTCTTCGTCGGCGATTCTGATCTCCGCCATCGCTACAAAAACTGCATCTAACGGGAAGAGGACGCCGCGTCGAAACTCTTTCGTCAGGATCAGAGTTTGATGTTTGCCGTTAAGAGGCGACGTTAACGGCGATGATTCTTTGTAAGGTCCAAACACGGGCTTAAAGAACAGAACTTATAAATTTAATTAATTTTTTATATAATTTAAAGTTCACAATAATTTAAACTTCACACAATAACATCAATTTGATGGCTTCTATATTTTCTATATAATACTGTTGACAAAAAAAATCTATATACTACTAATTCGGTTTCATAAAAATATCATTTTAATATATATTCTATTAAAATTGAAGTATTTTGTAGAAATAATCAATACTTTATCTTAATAATTACAATTTATGTCACTGAATTAATAATTATGAATTAACTAACCACAAATCATTTATTTTGTTAGATTACTTTAACTAAATTTATGATTATTCTCTACTCTATAACCAATTTTTACAATAAAATTAAATAAATTTATTTAGAATGTGATATACAAACACTAATGTTATATATTCATGTATATTATTATTTTATTTCACATATAAAATATAAATTATAATTTTTTTATTAATATGTAAAAAATTATTTTAAAATATAATTCACACAGATATATCTGAATTATAAAAAACACAAAAATAAATTTCAATTTAATATTTTCCTCAAAAATAAACATAGAAATGGAGTTTATTTGACATGTAAAAAACTTAGATACATATTTTTCTATCCTATTAAAACATAAATACATTTTATTGAAAAAATGTATTTTGGAAATATAGATTTATTAGTATACATAAATATATTAGTTAGTTTTATTGTAAACAAATACATCAAAATATGGTTAATGTAGCTAAAAATTATTAGTTGGTGAATATGTTATATAACATATCGTTTTGATTGGTTTAATATCTAATCACAGTATGAGAACCGTCGATCTATCATAAATGTATATATTACAAATCGAACGAACATCTATATATACGCATGTTTATGCAACCATTATATTTTTGTTCTGTGAAAACTTTTATATGTTTATTCTATTGAAACAAACATGTGTGCAGATGCACGGATCAAACTCTAATATTTTTTATTGCAAAAATGTATCTTTTAAAATTTTGACCAATTATGTATATGTTAACCTTAAAGTTAAATTGTAAAAATGCTTTGAATTTTGAAATAAAATCAATTATCACAATGAAAAATGCTAATTTTTTAATAACTATATGTCGATCGTTCTAATAAGGGATCGATCACACCTACTGATTATTTGCTACACTGATCGTCTTTAACAAAATAATTGATTCGAATATTCACATCTTTTTCTTATTAGAGATCTGTAACAGTAAAAGGATGATCGAGAATGTGATACAATGTTTATTCAACAAAGGATTACTTTCACTAGCCAAGAGTATTTTCGAAGAAACAATTCAAAAGCTTAACAAGATGAACATGAAATTCAGAAAAGACTCAAGAAAATTGCTACATTATTTTCTGATTAATTTCTACAAATGATCTCCTACTTCCTTTTAAGCGCCTTTGTTTCTTCTGTGTAACAACTATTAACGGTTCTTCTAACGGTTTCACTCAATAGTCGACACGTGTTCACCTTTGTTAACTCATAACAACCTTTCTTCCAGCTGACATGTGTCTCCTACGCATTTTCTATAGCAAATCCTCCTTGATAGAAGAACCTTGGCCACAAGGTTCAAAGGAGGGAAACCTTCTCTGCAACTCATATAAAAACTCCCATGTTCTCCTTGATTTATCTATTTAGCAAGAACTTGAGTTGCAGCTCTGCCCTGCCTTTTAACCATCTTCCTCGCTAGTATTCTTTCAAGTTGCTTCAATAAACATTAGAGAGAACAGAAGGCAGTTGTGTTGGCATAGGAACATTACCTACTAACACCTTCAATTGAGATACATGGAAGACCGGATGAATTAAAGAAGAATCTGGTAGCTTCAATTTATAAGCTACTTCACCACAACGGTCTATAATCTCATGAGGGCCAAAGAACTTCGATGAAAGCTTATTGTTTGACCTCACAACTGCATATTTTTTATGGTAAGGCTGCAGCTTCACATACACATAACCTCCAGTCTCAAAAGTTCTTCCAATCCTATGAAAGTTTTCATTCTGACGCATGCAATGTTGAGCACGCAAAAAGATGAAACTGCAACATCAAGATCATATCCTACCTATCTTGCAAAGACTTTGCCACCACTACTACTTTGGACTCTCTAAGTAGATAAGGTAAATGTAATGGAGGAGAATGACTGTAGACTGCCTCAAATGGTGTGATCCTTGTTGCAGAATGAAAGGTTGTGTTATACCAATACTCTGCTAAAGATAATCATTTGCTCCAGAGTTGGGGTCTCTCGCTAGTCATACATCTCAGATACGTTTCCAGACACTTATTCACCACTTTTGTTTCACCATTACTCCGAGGATGATATGTTGTAGAGTAGTTGAGAGAAACACCATGTAGCGTGAATAATTTTTTCCAAAAATCACTCAAGAATACAGAGTCTCTGTCAATGACTATGGTCTGTGAATTGAGCAACAGAGGCTGCAGTATACGGGTGCTTCAAGGAAATGAAATGTGCTGCTTTACTCAGCCTTCAATAACTACCAGGATGACTGATTTGCCAAAGGACAGTGGAAGACATGTGAAAAAGTCCATCGAAATGTTTTTCCATACTGTTGTAGGTATAGGTAAAGGTTGGAGTAATCCAGGTGTAGCTACAGTCTCGTGATTACATTGTTGGCACACATGAAAGCTCCTCATATAGGCCTGAATATCCTTACTCATACCCTTCCAGTATAACAAGCTTTGCTGATGAGTTACATCTCGGCCAGAATGTCCACTACTTGTCGAACCATGAAGCCATGCTAATATCTTGTTCTTCATGTCAATAACAGAGGGAATCACCAGCTTACTTTTCCTTCTTAACGTCTTCTGCATTCAAGAAAAGTGTTTATGTGACTCCGGCTTCTTTTTCAACTCTACAATTATCTGTTTTGTAACTGGATCTTGCTCATAACTCTCATGCATCTGCTCAAGCAAATCACAGTCCATACCAAATAATGCAATATTCAACACTTCAGATCCTTCCACTCGAGACAAAGCATCTGCAGCAAAGTTATCTTTGTCTTGTCTATATTGGATTTCATAGTCGAACTCCAATAATTTGGGTAGCCATTGTTGTTTAATTGGTGTATTCAGTTTCTACTTGACTAAGTACTTTAAGGTTCTCTGATCAATACGGATGATAAAGAGATAATTCAAGAGATAATGCCTCCATTTTTGAACCGCAAAAACTACATCCAACAACTATTTTTCCTAGAGAGAAAGATGTAGTTGTTTGTGACTGATATAAGCCAAGGGATGTCCTTCTTCCATCAATATTGCTCCTATACCACTTCCACATGCATCAGTTTCAACCATAAACTACTTGTAAAAAGTTGGTAAAGCAAGAACAGAGGCCTCAAACAGAGCTCGCTTAAGCTTATTAAATGCAACTTGAGCTTCTTCATTCCAGAGAAATGAGTCTTTCTTCGTTAATGCAGTAAATGGTCTAGAAATAACACCAAATCCCTTTACAAAGTGCCTATAGTAGCCTACTAAACCAAGAAATCCTCGCAACCGTTTCAGATTTACAGGTTGAGGTCGTTCTTTAACAGCTTTT
The DNA here is from genome assembly GCA_905132885.1 of Moricandia moricandioides. Taxonomy (NCBI): domain Eukaryota; kingdom Viridiplantae; phylum Streptophyta; class Magnoliopsida; order Brassicales; family Brassicaceae; genus Moricandia; species Moricandia moricandioides. The sequence goes on along the minus strand of CAJHQQ010000867.1, from coordinate 52,898 downwards.
AACTTGTTTGGATCAGTTGACACGCCCTTTGCCTCAATGAAATGACCGGATTACTCTACCTTCTCAGTAATAAATTCGTATTTACTCCTCTTTGTGTATAGATTGTTCTTCCTCATCACTGCAAAAACTTGTTGTAGATGCTGCACATGCACATTCATTTTCTCGTTGTATACAAGAATGTCACCAAAGAATTAGCATAAATTTTATGAGAAATGTCTTCAAGACAGAGTTCATCATATGTTGAAATGCTGCGGGAGCATTCGTTAACCCGAATGGCATCACAAGATACTCACGGCATCACAAAGACGTCTTGTGAATCTCATTGGGATCCATCATCACCTGATGGTAACCAGCTCTCAAATCTATCTTTAAATAGATCTTAGACCTTTCCAACTTGTCATAATATCTTCAATCAATGGAATATGAAATTTATCTTTAATAGCCGTTCCATTAAGGTTCATGTAATCAACACATAACCTCCAAAAACCATCTTTTTATTTACTAAAACCACATAAGATGCATATGAATTGGAACTCGTTTTTATAGTTCATGCGTCCAATAAGCTCTGCACCATTTTGTCAATCTTGTTCTTCTGGTATAGAGCATAATGATAAGGACATTGATTAATAAGATTAAATCCCTCTAGCAGTGGAATCATCTGATCATGTTGACCTCTGTGAGCTGGGAGTGGTGCTGGTTCTTCAAACAATTCTTTATAATCTTCCAACAACTCTGTTAATGCAGGGTGAATTGTCTCATCCATCTTGTCTTCTATAGCACAGATCTCAGGTTCTTCTTCTATGTCATTATGTTGTATATAGATCATTGAGACATGAGTTTGTTCCTCCTGCAGCTTATTCATCGTAATTGCTTTCACTTTAGTAAAACCACCATCCTTAATACCATGGAAAACTATTTATTTCCTGTTCATCTTAAATTGCATTGTCAAATCTATAAGAAATCCCATGTTATTGGACCAAGTGTTGCCAACCACTGCACCCATAAAATCATATCAAAGTTGCCTAGTGGAATCAATATCACATCTTGAGTGTAAGAAGAGTTCTGAAAATTCCACTGGTACTTTTCCACTCTTCCTTGTACACGCAATTTACCCCCATCTGCTATAGCTACCCTAGTCATATTAGGAGATAATACCATGCATCCCATCTTAGTAGCTATATCAGGGTCTATGAAGTTATATGTTGACCCTGAGTCAATGAGTATATAGAGGACCTTCTTTCTGGTGACATCCTCTAACTTTCATTGTTCTATAACTCTCAGTCATTCCAGCAACCGCACTAACAGATATTTGAGCAATATCACCATATGTGTCTTCATTTGTTTGTTCTTTATCAGCTTCATAGACCTCATCATTATCATCTACTTTCATTATGTATAACTGAGCTTTCTTGTGTTTGAGATAATGACCTGGTGTGTACTTTTCATCGCAGTAGTAACAAAGACCTTTTGCTCTTCTTGCACTCATCTCTTTTTGAGACAAAAACGGATGTAGTTGTTTCATCCCTTCTTTAGGTTTCTCATTCCCCATAACATTTACACTCTTAGTCTCTGCTAGTTTATCGTATAGAATTAAACCTCTAGTGGTGTTGTTGTTCATCTTCCCACTAGACAAACTCTATATTGGTTCTTTGCGAGTATGTGTTGTTTCATATAGTCTTTCCAGCATTAAGCACTCTCTAACAGATTTTGGTTGAAACATTCTCACATTCATCTAAGTATCAGTATTCAATCCAGCCAAATATGCACTCACCAAGTAAATTTCACTCAGTTTAACTTTGTTACGTATGACCTCAAATTTAGCAGGATAATGACCAATTCCTTCAGTCACCTGCAATTTCTTCAATTCAGCAATTGGATCATCCAATATCTCTTCAAACATTTTCTTCAACAACATTTTATATTGTTCCCAATCATCAATAACATATGAATCTTCCTCAGATTGAGCAATTGATTGATGCCAAGCTGCTGCCATTTGATCAAAGTGAATAGAAGCTAATCACACTCGTATCTCTACTGAAGTATTATTAATTGCAAAGAACTTTTCCACTTTGAACAGCCACTCTTTCACATTTTCACCATTGAATCTTGGAAAATTTACCTTCGATAACCTCATCATACCAGTGTAAGTCGGATGAATCGGTTGACGATGAAGGTGGTTCTGATCACTAAACTGAACGTTCGTCGTCGGCGATGATCTCTTTGTTCGATTGGTTGTTCTGTTCACCACTTGTCGATGCATTCGTGTGATTGGTATTTGTTTGTAACAGTCGTATCACCTCAAAAATATTAGTGATCTTCGTCTCTACAAACAACTTCTGATCCGTTATTGCATCTTCCAACGGTTGAAGTCTACCACCGAACGTTTCGTCAACATCGTGAGCTACTACCTTCTTCTGCAAGGCATGCGATCTAGTTTCCGCCATGGATTCCAAGGTTAGTTTAACGTCTGATACCTGTATAACAGTAAAAGTGATGATCGAATACGAATGTGATACAATATTTATTCAACAAAAGATCACTTTCATTAGCCGAGAGCATACTCAAGGAAACAACTCAAAAGCTTAACAAGATGAACATGAAATTCAGAAAAGACTCAAGAGAATTGCAACAATATTTTTCTGATTAATTTCTACAAATGATCTTCTTCTTTCTTTTAAACGCTTATGTTTCTTCTGCGTAACAACCATAAATGGTTTCACTCAATAGTCGACACGTGTTCACCTCTGTTAATTCATAACAACCCTTTTCTAGCTAACTCGTGTCTCCTATGCATTTCCTATAGCAAGATCAATTGATCTAGAAAAACTAATTCGTTTTGTCCTTGGAACAACTATTCTAAAAGGGTAATTGTTTGTTGATTTCAAACACACCATTTAAAAATTAGGAATTTTTGGTCTATCAATTATATCGAAAAGTGCACCGTATATGAATCAAATGGGTAATGTCAAAATATGGTTTTCTCCTCTTTCTCTCTCCCATGTTATAAGAAATCCCATGTTATTGGACCAAGTGTTGCCAACCACTGCACCCATAAAATCATATCAAAGTTGCCTAGTGGAATCAATATCACATCTTGAGTGTAAGAAGAGTTCTGAAAATTCCACTGGTACTTGTCCACTCTTCCTTGTACACGCAATTTACCCCCATCTGCTATAGCTACCCTAGTCATATTAGGAGATAATACCATGCATCCCATCTTAGTAGCTATATCAGGGTCTATGAAGTTATATGTTGACCCTGAGTCAATGAGTATATAGAGGACCTTCTTTCTACTGACATCCTCTAACTTTCATTGTTCTATAACTCTCAGTCATTCCAGCAACCGCACTAACAGATATTTGAGCAATATCACCATATGTGTCTTCATTTGTTTGTTCTTTATCAGCTTCATAGACCTCATCATTATCATCTACTTCCATTATGTATAACTGAGCTTTCTTGTGTTTGAGATAATGACCTGGTGTGTACTTTTCATCGCAGTAGTAACAAAGACCTTTGGCTCTTCTTGCACTCATCTCTTTTTGAGACAAAAACGGATGTAGTTGTTTCATCCCTTCTTTAGGTTTCTCATTCCCCATAACATTTACACTCTTAGTCTCTGCTAGTTTATCGTATGGAATTAAACCTTTAGTGGTGTTGTTGTTCATCTTCCCACTAGACAAACTCTATATTGGTTCTTTGCGAGTATGTGTTGTTTCATATAGTCTTTCCAGCATTAAGCACTCTCTAACAGATTTTGGTTGAAACATTCTCACATTCATCTAAGTATCAGTATTCAATCCAGCCAAATATGCACTCACCAAGTAAATTTCACTCAGTTTAACTTTGTTACGTATGACCTCAAATTTAGCAGGATAATGACCAATTCCTTCAGTCACCTGCAATTTCTTCAATTCAGCAATTGGATCATCCAATATCTCTTCAAACATTTTCTTCAACAACATTTTATATTGTTCCCAATCATCAATAACATATGAATCTTCCTCAGATTGAGCAATTGATTGATGCCAAGCTGCTGCCATTTGATCAAAGTGAATAGAAGCTAATCACACTCGTATCTCTACTGAAGTATTATTAATTGCAAAGAACTTTTCCACTTTGAACAGCCACTCTTTCACATTTTCACCATTGAATCTTGGAAAATTTACCTTCGATAACCTCGTCATACCAGTGTAAGTCGGATGAATCGGTTGACGATGAAGGTGGTTCTGATCACTAAACTGAACGTTCGTCGTCGGCGATGATCTCTTTGTTCGATTCGTTGTTCTGTTCACCACTTGTCGATGCATTCGTGTGATTGGTATTTGTTTGTAACAGTCGTATCACCTCAAAAATATTAGTGATCTTCGTCTCCACAAACAACTTCTGATCCGTTATTGCATCTTCCAACGGTTGAAGCCTACCACCGAACGTTTCGTCAACATCGTGAGCTACTACCTTCTTCTGCAAGGCATGCGATCTAGTTTCCGCCATGGATTCCAAGGTTAGTTTGACGTCTGATACCTGTATAACAGTAAAAGTGATGATCGAATACGAATGTGATACAATATTTATTCAACAAAAAATCACTTTCATTAGCCGAGAGCATACTCAAGGAAACAACTCAAAAGCTTAACAAGATGAACATGAAATTCAGAAAAGACTCAAGAGAATTGCAACAATATTTTTCTGATTAATTTCTACAAATGATCTTCTTCTTTCTTTTAAACGCTTATGTTTCTTCTGCGTAACAACCATAAATGGTTTCACTCAATAGTCGACACGTGTTCACCTCTGTTAATTCATAACAACCCTTTTCTAGCTAACTCGTGTCTCCTATGCATTTCCTATAGCAAGATCAATTGATCTAGAAAAACTAATTCGTTTTGTCCTTGGAACAACTATTCTAAAAGGGTAATTGTTTGTTGATTTCAAAAACACCATTTAAAAATTAGGAATTTTTGGTCTATCAATTATATCGAAAAGTGCACCGTATATGAATCAAATGGGTAATGTCAAAATATGGTTTTCTCCTCTTTATCTCTCCCATGTTATAAGAAATCCCATGTTATTGGACCAAGTGTTGCCAACCACTGCACCCATAAAATCATATCAAAGTTGCCTAGTGGAATCAATATCACATCTTGAGTGTAAGAAGAGTTCTGAAAATTCCACTGGTACTTGTCCACTCTTCCTTGTACACGCAATTTACCCCCATCTGCTATAGCTACCCTAGTCATATTAGAAGATAATACCATGCATCCCATCTTAGTAGCTATATCAGGGTCTATGAAGTTATATGTTGACCCTGAGTCAATGAGTATATAGAGGACCTTCTTTCTACTGACATCCTCTAACTTTCATTGTTCTATAACTCTCAGTCATTCCAGCAACCGCACTAACAGATATTTGAGCAATATCACCATATGTGTCTTCATTTGTTTGTTCTTTATCAGCTTCATAGACCTCATCATTATCATCTACTTCCATTATGTATAACTGAGCTTTCTTGTGTTTGAGATAATGACCTGGTGTGTACTTTTCATCGCAGTAGTAACAAAGACCTTTTGCTCTTCTTGCACTCATCTCTTTTTGAGACAAAAACGGATGTAGTTGTTTCATCCCTTCTTTAGGTTTCTCATTCCCCATAACATTTACACTCTTAGTCTCTGCTAGTTTATCGTATGGAATTAAACCTTTAGTGGTGTTGTTGTTCATCTTCCCACTAGACAAACTCTATATTGGTTCTTTGCGAGTATGTGTTGTTTCATATAGTCTTTCCAGCATTAAGCACTCTCTAACAGATTTTGGTTGAAACATTCTCACATTCATCTAAGTATCAGTATTCAATCCAGCCAAATATGCACTCACCAAGTAAATTTCACTCAGTTTAACTTTGTTACGTATGACCTCAAATTTAGCAGGATAATGACCAATTCCTTCAGTCACCTGCAATTTCTTCAATTCAGCAATTGGATCATCCAATATCTCTTCAAACATTTTCTTCAACAACATTTTATATTGTTCCCAATCATCAATAACATATGAATCTTCCTCAGATTGAGCAATTGATTGATGCCAAGCTGCTGCCATTTGATCAAAGTGAATAGAAGCTAATCACACTCGTATCTCTACTGAAGTATTATTAATTGCAAAGAACTTTTCCACTTTGAACAGCCACTCTTTCACATTTTCACCATTGAATCTTGGAAAATTTACCTTCGATAACCTCGTCATACCAGTGTAAGTCGGATGAATCGGTTGACGATGAAGGTGGTTCTGATCACTAAACTGAACGTTCGTCGTCGGCGATGATCTCTTTGTTCGATTCGTTGTTCTGTTCACCACTTGTCGATGCATTCGTGTGATTGGTATTTGTTTGTAACAGTCGTATCACCTCAAAAATATTAGTGATCTTCGTCTCCACAAACAACTTCTGATCCGTTATTGCATCTTCCAACGGTTGAAGCCTACCACCGAACGTTTTGTCAACATCGTGAGCTACTACCTTCTTCTGCAAGGCATGCGATCTAGTTTCCGCCATGGATTCCAAGGTTAGTTTGACGTCTGATACCTGTATAACAGTAAAAGTGATGATCGAATACGAATGTGATACAATATTTATTCAACAAAAGATCACTTTCATTAGCCGAGAGCATACTCAAGGAAACAACTCAAAAGCTTAACAAGATGAACATGAAATTCAGAAAAGACTCAAGAGAATTGCAACAATATTTTTCTGATTAATTTCTACAAATGATCTTCTTCTTTCTTTTAAACGCTTCTGTTTCTTCTGCGTAACAACCATAAATGGTTTCACTCAATAGTCGACACGTGTTCACCTCTGTTAATTCATAACAACCCTTTTCTAGCTAACTCGTGTCTCCTATGCATTTCCTATAGCAAGATCAATTGATCTAGAAAAACTAATTCGTTTTGTCCTTGGAACAACTATTCTAAAAGGGTAATTGTTTGTTGATTTCAAAAACACCATTTAAAAATTAGGAATTTTTGGTCTATCAATTATATCGAAAAGTGCACCGTATATGAATCAAATGGGTAATGTCAAAATATGGTTTTCTCCTCTTTCTCTCTCCCATGTTATAAGAAATCCCATGTTATTGGACCAAGTGTTGCCAACCACTGCACCCATAAAATCATATCAAAGTTGCCTAGTGGAATCAATATCACATCTTGAGTGTAAGAAGAGTTCTGAAAATTCCACTGGTACTTGTCCACTCTTCCTTGTACACGCAATTTACCCCCATCTGCTATAGCTACCCTAGTCATATTAGGAGATAATACCATGCATCCCATCTTAGTAGCTATATCAGGGTCTATGAAGTTATATGTTGACCCTGAGTCAATGAGTATATAGAGGACCTTCTTTCTACTGACATCCTCTAACTTTCATTGTTCTATAACTCTCAGTCATTCCAGCAACCGCACTAACAGATATTTGAGCAATATCACCATATGTGTCTTCATTTGTTTGTTCTTTATCAGCTTCATAGACCTCATCATTATCATCTACTTCCATTATGTATAACTGAGCTTTCTTGTGTTTGAGATAATGACCTGGTGTGTACTTTTCATCGCAGTAGTAACAAAGACCTTTTGCTCTTCTTGCACTCATCTCTTTTTGAGACAAAAACGGATGTAGTTGTTTCATCCCTTCTTTAGGTTTCTCATTCCCCATAACATTTACACTCTTAGTCTCTGCTAGTTTATCGTATGGAATTAAACCTTTAGTGGTGTTGTTGTTCATCTTCCCACTAGACAAACTCTATATTGGTTCTTTGCGAGTATGTGTTGTTTCATATAGTCTTTCCAGCATTAAGCACTCTCTAACAGATTTTGGTTGAAACATTCTCACATTCATCTAAGTATCAGTATTCAATCCAGCCAAATATGCACTCACCAAGTAAATTTCACTCAGTTTAACTTTGTTACGTATGACCTCAAATTTAGCAGGATAATGACCAATTCCTTCAGTCACCTGCAATTTCTTCAATTCAGCAATTGGATCATCCAATATCTCTTCAAACATTTTCTTCAACAACATTTTATATTGTTCCCAATCATCAATAACATATGAATCTTCCTCAGATTGAGCAATTGATTGATGCCAAGCTGCTGCCATTTGATCAAAGTGAATAGAAGCTAATCACACTCGTATCTCTACTGAAGTATTATTAATTGCAAAGAACTTTTCCACTTTGAACAGCCACTCTTTCACATTTTCACCATTGAATCTTGGAAAATTTACCTTCGATAACCTCGTCATACCAGTGTAAGTCGGATGAATCGGTTGACGATGAAGGTGGTTCTGATCACTAAACTGAACGTTCGTCGTCGGCGATGATCTCTTTGTTCGATTCGTTGTTCTGTTCACCACTTGTCGATGCATTCGTGTGATTGGTATTTGTTTGTAACAGTCGTATCACCTCAAAAATATTAGTGATCTTCGTCTCCACAAACAACTTCTGATCCGTTATTGCATCTTCCAACGGTTGAAGCCTACCACCGAACGTTTTGTCAACATCGTGAGCTACTACCTTCTTCTGCAAGGCATGCGATCTAGTTTCCGCCATGGATTCCAAGGTTAGTTTGACGTCTGATACCTGTATAACAGTAAAAGTGATGATCGAATACGAATGTGATACAATATTTATTCAACAAAAAATCACTTTCATTAGCCGAGAGCATACTCAAGGAAACAACTCAAAAGCTTAACAAGATGAACATGAAATTCAGAAAAGACTCAAGAGAATTGCAACAATATTTTTCTGATTAATTTCTACAAATGATCTTCTTCTTTCTTTTAAACGCTTCTGTTTCTTCTGCGTAACAACCATAAATGGTTTCACTCAATAGTCGACACGTGTTCACCTCTGTTAATTCATAACAACCCTTTTCTAGCTAACTCGTGTCTCCTATGCATTTCCTATAGCAAGATCAATTGATCTAGAAAAACTAATTCGTTTTGTCCTTGGAACAACTATTCTAAAAGGGTAATTGTTTGTTGATTTCAAAAACACCATTTAAAAATTAGGAATTTTTGGTCTATCAATTATATCGAAAAGTGCACCGTATATGAATCAAATGGGTAATGTCAAAATATGGTTTTCTCCTCTTTCTCTCTCCCATGTTATAAGAAATCCCATGTTATTGGACCAAGTGTTGCCAACCACTGCACCCATAAAATCATATCAAAGTTGCCTAGTGGAATCAATATCACATCTTGAGTGTAAGAAGAGTTCTGAAAATTCCACTGGTACTTGTCCACTCTTCCTTGTACACGCAATTTACCCCCATCTGCTATAGCTACCCTAGTCATATTAGGAGATAATACCATGCATCCCATCTTAGTAGCTATATCAGGGTCTATGAAGTTATATGTTGACCCTGAGTCAATGAGTATATAGAGGACCTTCTTTCTGGTGACATCCTCTAACTTTCATTGTTCTATAACTCTCAGTCATTCCAGCAACCGCACTAACAGATATTTGAGCAATATCACCATATGTGTCTTCATTTGTTTGTTCTTTATCAGCTTCATAGACCTCATCATTATCATCTACTTCCATTATGTATAACTGAGCTTTCTTGTGTTTGAGATAATGACCTGGTGTGTACTTTTCATCGCAGTAGTAACAAAGACCTTTTGCTCTTCTTGCACTCATCTCTTTTTGAGACAAAAACGGATGTAGTTGTTTCATCCCTTCTTTAGGTTTCTCATTCCCCATAACATTTACACTCTTGGTCTCTGCTAGTTTATCGTATGGAATTAAACCTTTAGTGGTGTTGTTGTTCATCTTCCCACTAGACAAACTCTATATTGGTTCTTTGCGAGTATGTGTTGTTTCATATAGTCTTTCCAGCATTAAGCACTCTCTAACAGATTTTGGTTGAAACATTCTCACATTCATCTAAGTATCAGTATTCAATCCAGCCAAATATGCACTCACCAAGTAAATTTCACTCAGTTTAACTTTGTTACGTATGACCTCAAATTTAGCAGGATAATGACCAATTCCTTCAGTCACCTGCAATTTCTTCAATTCAGCAATTGGATCATCCAATATCTCTTCAAACATTTTCTTCAACAACGTTTTATATTGTTCCCAATCATCAATAACATATGAATCTTCCTCAGATTGAGCAATTGATTGATGCCAAGCTGCTGCCATTTGATCAAAGTGAATAGAAGCTAATCACACTCGTATCTCTACTGAAGTATTATTAATTGCAAAGAACTTTTCCACTTTGAACAGCCACTCTTTCACATTTTCACCATTGAATCTTGGAAAATTTATCTTCGATAACCTCGTCATACCAGTGTAAGTCGGATGAATCGGTTGACGATGAAGGTGGTTCTGATCACTAAACTGAACGTTCGTCGTCGGCGATGATCTCTTTGTTCGATTCGTTGTTCTGTTCACCACTTGTCGATGCATTCGTGTGATTGGTATTTGTTTGTAACAGTCGTATCACCTCAAAAATATTAGTGATCTTCGTCTCCACAAACAACTTCTGATCCGTTATTGCATCTTCCAACGGTTGAAGCCTACCACCGAACGTTTCGTCAACATCGTGAGCTACTACCTTCTTCTGCAAGGCATGCGATCTAGTTTCCGCCATGGATTCCAAGGTTAGTTTGACGTCTGATACCTGTATAACAGTAAAAGTGATGATCGAATACGAATGTGATACAATATTTATTCAACAAAAGATCACTTTCATTAGCCGAGAGCATACTCAAGGAAACAACTCAAAAGCTTAACAAGATGAACATGAAATTCAGAAAAGACTCAAGAGAATTGCAACAATATTTTTCTGATTAATTTCTACAAATGATCTTCTTCTTTCTTTTAAACGCTTCTGTTTCTTCTGCGTAACAACCATAAATGGTTTCACTCAATAGTCGACACGTGTTCACCTCTGTTAATTCATAACAACCCTTTTCTAGCTAACTCGTGTCTCCTATGCATTTCCTATAGCAAGATCAATTGATCTAGAAAAACTAATTCGTTTTGTCCTTGGAACAACTATTCTAAAAGGGTAATTGTTTGTTGATTTCAAAAACACCATTTAAAAATTAGGAATTTTTGGTCTATCAATTATATCGAAAAGTGCACCGTATATGAATCAAATGGGTAATGTCAAAATATGGTTTTCTCCTCTTTATCTCTCCCATGTTATAAGAAATCCCATGTTATTGGACCAAGTGTTGCCAACCACTGCACCCATAAAATCATATCAAAGTTGCCTAGTGGAATCAATATCACATCTTGAGTGTAAGAAGAGTTCTGAAAATTCCACTGGTACTTGTCCACTCTTCCTTGTACACGCAATTTACCCCCATCTGCTATAGCTACCCTAGTCATATTAGGAGATAATACCATGCATCCCATCTTAGTAGCTATATCAGGGTCTATGAAGTTATATGTTGACCCTGAGTCAATGAGTATATAGAGGACCTTCTTTCTACTGACATCCTCTAACTTTCATTGTTCTATAACTCTCAGTCATTCCAGCAACCGCACTAACAGATATTTGAGCAATATCACCATATGTGTCTTCATTTGTTTGTTCTTTATCAGCTTCATAGACCTCATCATTATCATCTACTTCCATTATGTATAACTGAGCTTTCTTGTGTTTGAGATAATGACCTGGTGTGTACTTTTCATCGCAGTAGTAACAAAGACCTTTTGCTCTTCTTGCACTCATCTCTTTTTGAGACAAAAACGGATGTAGTTGTTTCATCCCTTCTTTAGGTTTCTCATTCCCCATAACATTTACACTCTTAGTCTCTGCTAGTTTATCGTATGGAATTAAACCTTTAGTGGTGTTGTTGTTCATCTTCCCACTAGACAAACTCTATATTGGTTCTTTGCGAGTATGTGTTGTTTCATATAGTCTTTCCAGCATTAAGCACTCTCTAACAGATTTTGGTTGAAACATTCTCACATTCATCTAAGTATCAGTATTCAATCCAGCCAAATATGCACTCACCAAGTAAATTTCACTCAGTTTAACTTTGTTACGTATGACCTCAAATTTAGCAGGATAATGACCAATTCCTTCAGTCACCTGCAATTTCTTCAATTCAGCAATTGGATCATCCAATATCTCTTCAAACATTTTCTTCAACAACGTTTTATATTGTTCCCAATCATCAATAACATATGAATCTTCCTCAGATTGAGCAATTGATTGATGCCAAGCTGCTGCCATTTGATCAAAGTGAATAGAAGCTAATCACACTCGTATCTCTACTGAAGTATTATTAATTGCAAAGAACTTTTCCACTTTGAACAGCCACTCTTTCACATTTTCACCATTGAATCTTGGAAAATTTATCTTCGATAACCTCGTCATACCAGTGTAAGTCGGATGAATCGGTTGACGATGAAGGTGGTTCTGATCACTAAACTGAACGTTCGTCGTCGGCGATGATCTCTTTGTTCGATTCGTTGTTCTGTTCACCACTTGTCGATGCATTCGTGTGATTGGTATTTGTTTGTAACAGTCGTATCACCTCAAAAATATTAGTGATCTTCGTCTCCACAAACAACTTCTGATCCGTTATTGCATCTTCCAACGGTTGAAGCCTACCACCGAACGTTTCGTCAACATCGTGAGCTACTACCTTCTTCTGCAAGGCATGCGATCTAGTTTCCGCCATGGATTCCAAGGTTAGTTTGACGTCTGATACCTGTATAACAGTAAAAGTGATGATCGAATACGAATGTGATACAATATTTATTCAACAAAAGATCACTTTCATTAGCCGAGAGCATACTCAAGGAAACAACTCAAAAGCTTAACAAGATGAACATGAAATTCAGAAAAGACTCAAGAGAATTGCAACAATATTTTTCTGATTAATTTCTACAAATGATCTTCTTCTTTCTTTTAAACGCTTATGTTTCTTCTGCGTAACAACCATAAATGGTTTCACTCAATAGTCGACACGTGTTCACCTCTGTTAATTCATAACAACCCTTTTCTAGCTAACTCGTGTCTCCTATGCATTTCCTATAGCAAGATCAATTGATCTAGAAAAACTAATTCGTTTTGTCCTTGAAACAACTATTCTAAAAGGGTAATTGTTTGTTGATTTCAAAAACACCATTTAAAAATTAGGAATTTTTGGTCTATCAATTATATCGAAAAGTGCACCGTATATGAATCAAATGGGTAATGTCAAAATATGGTTTTCTCCTCTTTCTCTCCTCCCCCCCCCCCCCCTCTTATATCCCCTTCTTAAATTTGCTTCAAAAGTTCAACATAATTCAATATTTCAAAATATCTCTCGATTCTAGCTTCTCGTCCAAGGTAAGCACTACAGACACATCAAAATCAATTTTTAAGCCCTTTACTAATGGTGGCTAATTTTATTAATATGGTTGATTATACTTGGAATGGGTCCTAATTTATTAATTCAGTTGATCTTACTTGGAATGGATCCAAAAATCTAATATTATTAATATGGTTAGATCATACTTGGAGTTTGATCATTAAGTTGTCTAATTTCATAAAAAAAAGCTCCACATGAATCTGTTGTTTGATTACTTTTGTTTGAAGCCATTGTTGAATAATCTTAACATTTGATTGCTATACAACCACAGCATTTTCATCAATGCGAAGATTTATTGAGAGAGTGATTCGTTTTTATTTCTTTCGGAAATAATATATTCATGTCTTGCAAGTTGCACAAACGTAAAGGGAGCCATACGAAGAAACTAACTGAAAATCGATCACTATCCTCGACAGACTTATCTGCCTTCTTTTTTTTTAAAAAAAAAATGACATTATGAAAACATAGGTCGTAAAGCTCCTTCCTCTTCTCTTTATTAAAAATAAAAAAGATGCGTCAGTTCCTCTCACCTTTTCACTACTGCTTGCTCAAGTTTCTGATGACATATGGAAGTATACCTCCATGGTTGAAGTATGCCAATTCCACCTGCACATTTATTTACCCCATTAATTAATTAGGTCATGCCTTTTTTTGAAAACGGAATATTCTCTTCACTTACCTCAGTGTCAAACCGGACAGTGCAAGTGAAAGACTTTCCGTTGTCGGTAGTGACGGTAACATCTTGGCCAGGTCTTATCTCTGAGATATCGGTTGGGAGATGGATCGTGTAACGCTCATGACCCGTCAATCCAATTGTGTCTGCATCTTCACCGGACTTGAAGCACAACGGGATGATTCCCATTCCCACCAAGTTGCTTCGGTGAATCCTTTCAAAACTCTTTGCAATCACTGCTTTCACACCCTGAAAAGTTTTAAAAACTTAATTTGTCTCAATGGATGTAAACTTTAGTGTCAAGTGTATGAAAGCGAAAAGGGGTTCTAAACAAACCTGTAGCATAGGTCCCTTAGCAGCCCAATCACGTGAGCTACCACTTCCATACTCGGCTCCAGCTAGAATAATCGTGTCTTCACCAGATGACTTGTACCTCTGATAATACAGTAGATATTAGACATGATCAACTGATAATTAATAGTATAAATTTTGATTAGATAAAACAAACAAACAAACCATGGCTGCGTCGAAGACTGAGAGTTTCTCTCCAGAAGGAATGTGAACAGTCTTGGGTCCAACTTCCCCATTCATGAGCTTGTTAACGATACGGATGTTAGCAAATGTGCCCCTGGCCATTATTTCGTCATTCCCACGGCGACTTCCATATGAGTTGAAGTCCTTGCGATCAACGCCACGCTCCATGAGATATTTTGCAGCGGGACTGTCCTTTTGGATGTTACCAGCTGGAGAGATGTGATCAGTGGTGATACTGTCCCCAAAGTTGAGCAAACAGTAAGCATCCTTCACACTGTGTGGACCTGGAGGATCCATGGTCATGTCCTTGAAGTATGGTGGCTCGTGAATGTAAGTCGACTTGGGATCCCATGAGTAGAGGGTATTTTCAGGAACAGATAGCTCATTCCACATTGGATTACCCTTGGTGATCGACTCGTATGTTGCTCGGAACATGTCAGGCAAAACACTGGATTGAACAACCTAGTCCCATATATCCAAAGACTAATTTAATAATCTTGTATCGGAGAGAAGTTTTGTTTTCTGGTTGTAAGTTGAATAAATACCTCAGCAATTTCTTCCGTGGTTGGCCAGATGTCCCTTAGGAAGACGTCCTTGCCGTTCTTTCCAGTGCCAATAGGCTCTGTTTCGAAGTCAATGTTAACCTGGGATATAATATGAAAAAAAAGTGTTAAACTAGCAAATATGATGACGGGTCATGTGTCATTATCACATACAAAAATGTAGGTTGAAATTTGACAAATTCACGCAGTTTATTACCGTTCCAGCAAGAGCGTAGGCAACAACCAAAGGAGGAGATGCAAGGTAGTTGGCTCTTGTTAGTGGATGAACACGACCCTCAAAGTTCCTGTTTCCAGATAGCACAGCAGCCGCCACAATGTCTAACAATAAGCAATAACAAATTAGCCACATAGATTAGTGTAATGTAAAGGCAGAAAATCCAAAGTAAAGTCTTAGTTGTGAATCTTAAAAATACCATTTTCTGTGATAGCAGCTCCCACTGATTCATTAATTTCTCCGGAGTTACCAATGCATGTAGTGCAGCCATAGCCCACAATATTGAAACCTTGCTGGTTCAGATATTCTTGCAGGCCACTGCATGGAGTGTAATGTAAAGTTAATTTTCTCCACACAGAAGCAGAACCAAGCTTTAAGCCATTAACAACAGAGAACTTGAAAATAATATAACATACCTCTTTAGTAAGTATTTTGTAACAACTCCTGAGCCTGGCGCAAGACTTGTCTTTATCCAAGGCTTAACCTAAAGAGGCAAGTTTTTTTTACAAAGGGATTAGAAAACGTCAAAGCATCAGAGAGATTTATAGTTTGATCTAGTGACTGAAACCAACCTGCAGGCCAAGGTCACAAGCCTTTTTCGCAACAAGACCAGCACCAAGCATGACACTGGGGTTTGATGTATTAGTACAGCTTGTGATCGCGGCAATCACTACACTTCCATGTGTAATCTCAGCTGGTTTTCCATTAAACGAAAAGTTTGCCACTTTTTCTTGTGCCTCTTTAGGGATTGCAAAACCCTGCAAAGAATGTTAAGCACGATCGTAAATAAACTGTAATACCACAATGTGCAACAGCAGACAGTACACACACCGAGTAGGCGCTTAAGACATAAGACTTCCACATAACGAAGCTTCTAATTACATACCTTGAACCCAACTTTACTGTCGAGACATGAGTTCCAGTCAGCTTTCATTTCCTTCAAAGGAACACGATCATGTGGCCTGCACAGTAGATATCAATAAGATTGTCTGACCAAGTAATAAGACAATACACTTAGCGACTACAGAAACCACGAGAACCCATACCTCTTTGGTCCAGAAATGCAAGGTTCGACACTGTCCAGGTTCAGTTCTAGATATGACGAGTAAGCTCGATCTTGCTGAGGCTGAATTTATTCACAAAGCAAAAGAAGTCAAATAAAAATCAGAAAGGAAATGAAAAGCCAAAACCCCAAACATGTAAAGGACAAGGCTGATGTACCTCATTGTAGTCGACAAACATATTGTTTGCCCGAAGGTATGCTTCAATCATGGCCACCTGCCATAAAAGTATCAAATCAGCCCAGAGATGTGAATATACAAAGAAAGAACGTTAAAAGACAAAATACTTACAGTCTCATCACTTCTTCCAGTTAATTTGAGATACTGTAGAGTAACATGATCCACGGGGAAGAAGCCCATGGTTGCACCATACTCGGGAGACATATTGGCAATTGTGGCCCTGTCAGCTAGGGACAGACCACTCATACCATCACCTAATAACAAACAAAGACTAAGATTCTCCAAAAAAAATACATCTATCAAAAGGAGCAAAATACTTAACAGTTCACAAGGAAATACATTACCATAAAACTCAACAAACTTTCCAACAACACCATGCTTCCTGAGTATTTGAGTCACTGTTAGAACCAAATCAGTAGCTGTAACACCATTACGCATTTTTCCTGACAGCTTGAATCCAACTACACCGGGCAATACCATACTCATCGGCTAACAAAGGAAAAAGATTTATTATTAGAACGGTTGAATATAACAAAAAACTCACTGAACTGGAGCAGAAAAGTTAACAGAGTAAAGTTCTCCAAGCTATAACCCATAAAAGTAATCTCCTGATTTACCAAGATGCCAACAATCAATAGTTTACCTGGCCAAGCATTGTTGCCTCAGCTTCAATTCCTCCAACTCCCCAGCCAGCAACTCCCAACCCATCAATCATAGTTGTGTGGGAATCAGTTCCAACCACACTGTCTGGGTAGAGAACGCCTTGGGTGTTGAACACAACTCTTCCAAGATATTCCAGATTCACCTGATTTTCAAAATGTGATTAAACTAAAAACCAAATCGATGCAAAATCCCAAGAAAAACTTCAAGATAAACAAATGAAGCTAGTAAAATGAAAGCTGCATTTTAAACAGTGAAAACATGAAGTTGACAAGGATATATATCAAGATTGAAGAACACATTTGGAACCAAAAATACAGACTTGTACACTGCAAAAGAATTACCTGATGCACAATACCAGAGCCAGGAGGCACAACAAGCATGTTCTGGAAGGCAGTAGAACCCCATTTAAGGAAAGCAAACCTCTCCTTATTCCTCTGGAACTCAAGCTCCATGTTTGCTTGCACTGCATTCTCAGTTCGAGCAACATCAACTTGAACTGAGTGGTCAATCACAAGATCCACCGGAACCTGGGAGACACTGCCTACGTAAGAAATCCAGTAGCCTAAGCCAAAACACATTGCAAAAACCTGTAAAGAGAATGAAAAGTGTACCAAAGGATTGATTTTGTTGGAATCACTGCCCAGCTTGTTCATAGCATCACGCATACAAGCAAGGTCAACAACAGCAGGGACTCCAGTAAAGTCCTGAAGAAGAACACGAGCCGGTTTGAAAGGAATCTCGACTTGTTTAGGAGCAGTCTTTTCCCAGTCAATAATCTTCTCAACATCTTCCTTGGTGACTTGGAAGTTATCACAGTTACGAATCGCAGATTCAAGAAGAATCCTGATAGAGTAAGGTAGTTTATCTGCAACACAATGACATGAAATTTGATCACTCCCTCTTAGATTTTTTCGAGCAAATCAATCAAATAATTGATAAGAGATTTAAATATATTTTCTTAATACTAGGAGGTTCAGGACCGGGCCCGAAACCTCAAATCCCCCGGCCCGAAAGCACAACATCCAATATTAGTTTAGTCCCAACAGTCATTTGATCTCGACCTCTAACACAGTGGCCCGGGATCCTTTCCAGTTGAGCTAATGACCTCTAGACTTTTAAAATATTGAAATATTTTGCAAGAGCCAGGAAGCGAACCCGGGAACTATGAGACATGATATAATAGTGTGCAAATAATAGATTTAATAAATTACCAATCCTTGGATCGTTAAGAGCAGGCAAGCTGTAGAACTTTCCGAATTCACCACCACCAGGCTTAGGAAGAGTAGTGAAGATCCCCTTGAACGGATGCTCCGACGCTGAAAAAACAATAAAGAACTCTTAAGATCGATCGTCTAGATCCATGAAATGAAAGAAATGAAATTACCCATGGAAGAGAAGTTCCTCTCGAGACGGTCTAAACCGGGAGAAAAGGTTCTGATCTGAGAGCTAAGGCGAAAGGGAGATGGTCTGGAGTGAAGGCAGTGGCTCCATCGAGGGAGTGATCGGAAAGCGGGTGAGGAAGTGGCGAAAGATCTCCGACCGAGGAGAGACGACGACGGGGAAGGAGATGCGGCGGCGGCGGCGGAGGGTTGAGTGAGAGACGATCGGGAGGAGAAGAGTGGAGAGCGAGAGGAAGCAGCTCGAAAGATGGAGGACGATGTGGTTTTGTACATGGTGAGAAGAATCAAAGGATCACGGTTTCAGATGAATCAGATGTGGAATCGATCAGGGAGAGAGAGGCGTGTAGAGACGAAACGAAACGAAGACTAGGGCCGCTCAGTGCCACCATATAAGAGCTGACAGAATATTGTATGTGTGATAATCTCGTTGTGGGCCCCCGATTGCACAAGTCATTTCTTCCCCTAAAAGATCCATCAAACATAATACTCAGGATTGTGAATTTTGGTGAATAAAGGAGAAAAGAAATAAAGAATTTTATCCTATTTTTTCATAGGAAATCAGATATATATATTAGAATATTCCCTCCGTTTCTATTTAAATGATGTTTTAGAAAGAGTATTTTATTTCAATTTAGATGAAGTTTTGAAACTTTTAATGTAAAAATTAATAAAATAATTGATTTATTTTAAATAATAAATTAAACAATTGTTCATTCCAATGTCTAAATACAGTTTAGGAAAAAGTCAACAATAACTTAATTATCTTCTTTATTAACTAGGATTTGGATTTTTCTCACAATTAGTAATAGTACTACTATAAGACAACGAAAACTCTAATGAAAAAAAAACTTTCTCTAACAAATGGATCAAAAAGAAAAAAAAATGAAAGACAGAAAAGTTGATTCACTAGATGTGAAAAAGATCTACCAAACACACTTGATTCAAAAGCTGGATTTAAACAAGTCACATTATAAAGAAGAAGAGCATCACCTCATCAACGCGGAAATTGATGAAACCGTACAGGCTATCCTAAAAAATAATTTTCCTAAAGCTTTTTAACTTTGATATTTCTCCTTCTCTGCCTCTGTACTTTTCTTTCATGGATCTTTTATGGTCGTTGGTGTAAGTGTAAGAGGGGGACGACAATAAATTTATCAACTCAATAAACTAAGTTTAAATAAATAAATAAAATGTTTTCTGAACTTATGTTTCCACTTTCATTATTTATATGTTATTTATACAAATTTACTAGAGCATGTCTCTGTGTTTGGCACATGCTATTGATTAGTCAAGTAAACAAAATTGCAAAAATAGTAAATAACGTGGAAATAAATATATGTCTACACACCAAATTCATACAAAATACCCCACATGAAATACAACGAGAGAAGAACATAAAAATACAAAGTTCATATTCAACTCCACTAATCTGAGGAATCTAATGCACTCATCACATTTTGGACCAATGCAAGATCACAATTTAGTTGCACAGGAAGAAGATCATCTCTTTCCAAAACTGCTCTTTTCATATGTTGTATCTTGTATTTGTTCCCACATCCAATTATCATAATCTCTAGCATACATGATTGTAGAGTTAGAAAATTTTTGTTTACCTTATCAGTTGGGTATTTGTCAAAAGCCCTTTCCACCTCAAAAACAAGATCTTCTATTTTCTTCGAGCATTCCTTATATTGGAGTGATTGAATGGCACTGAAAAATCCAAGATCTAATATATTTAGATAGGGCGAGTTTGGTGGTTGGCACATCAACTGAATATCAAAACTATTTTTTGATGCAGCTTCTTGAAAATCTTCGTTTCCACATTCAACATGTGTTCTTGCATTATCATGCTGAACAAAAATGGTCTTCGTTTGATCTTTCATTGGCCACTTTTCATGAATAGCTGGAATAACTTTGTCAATCAAACATGCTTTTATATCTTCTCTCTTGATAGATGTCATTGTTTTAAGCTCCAAAGTTCCAGCACCCCTATTTTTACTCTTCCTTTTAGCTGTCGGCCAAGTAACAAATGGAAAAATTCCAATTTTTCCAGAAAAAACTTCCTCTCCTTCGTCATCAAATCTTGGACGAGCCATAGCAGCTAAAAACATTACTTTCCAATATATATTTCTCCCATCTGAAAGTATCATCTCTAGATATTCCAATCATATAGTATATCACTGGGGAAATTAGCAAAATCTTAGTGAGTAAACTCGTATGAGTTCCATATGTATGTTCATTGGATATCTGGTCTATAACTCTCTTTTAATAAGACCATAATTTCTAAGTGTATTTGGATCATCCAAATCTCTCTAGATGCAATCGACCAAATATTTATTTTTACGTACGAGTTATTTATGTTTTTATTATAAAAGTTACTACTATGATTTTCATTCTCATCATATCAAAACACATGTTTCAATTATGAAATAGATTTTTAACTTGCTCAAATAACACTTTAACAAAAAATATGATCATTTTTTAATATAACCGTTTAAGGATCTTCTGAGAAAAACATCTCTTATTCAAGATGTTCAGTTTGGAATATATAAAAACAATATATCTTTGAGGGGCTTTTCCAATTATGTTTCCCTATAACTCTTCAAAAGTTTTGATTATATTCAAATCAATAATTCCACAGATCTATAATCCCTTGATATATACAAATATGTATATTGAGTAACCTTATAATAATTTATTATACCCATATAAATTTATACCTTTTTATTTGTTCGATTTTTTCCTTTAGAGTATAAATTTTGATATCAACAATCTTTCACAGATTTTTAATCTTTTTGGATTAATTAGTGGGTTGTATAAGTCAAGTTCTTCCTTCATTGCGAGAATGATAAAGAACTCGAGTACAGCTACATCCACCACATGATACTATATCTTTTCATAATCAATTGCATTTTTATCTTTCTTTAAAACAACGGCTCATTTATATCACATGTATATTACATCTGTTGGTGTATGGACTAGTAGTCCAAATTCTTATCTCTTTCTATGAGAGTTTAATTCTTTATCTATTGATTCTTTCTATTGGCCAATCATTTTTTTTGTATGCACTTGCCAATAGATTTCCTTTCATAATTCTCTTTCTCATTCATCATATAAACTGCTATTTTGCATGCATAAATATTATCAACATTGATTTGCTTATGGTCTCATTTTCTTCGCACATGACAAAACTTATTGAGATATCTTCATTGTTTGAGGTGCCTGAATTTGTGTCAGTCATGTTTAATGTCTCTTCTCGAGATCATTCAAAAACTTTGTTTCCTCAATTTGACCATTATCATTTTATGCTACTTTTCATTTATGAGGAATTTTATCTTTAGAATCAATATGTTTACTATGCCTCAAGCATGACTCTGACTCACTAATAGTTTGATTTTGATCTTCTAGGATATCAATTCTTATTGGAACACTTACATCTGATGTATTTGATTTAATCACTTTACTTATTTTGGGTCAATAAATGTGCTTGGTAGTTTTATTATTAAAAAAAATATTATAGAATTGTCTTTTAAACTTATAATTCATATTCTCTTTAGTATGAAGGTCATTGATAATTCATTTCAACTCATTTTCGCTACATGTGTTTATTTTCTTTTCTTTATGCTAGAAAGATTGACACATTAGAATTTAGTCTGCAAATTGAGCCTAATTTATATCTTTCGTGGAAAACTCTATATTAATAAGTATCAATAGATATTCATATCCAACATATATTTCCAGTCACATTAGAAATTAATCTTAATTCTCTGTGGTGGGATAACCAAAATGCCTATAGCACATACAAAATTCTTAAATGAGAAATATTTGGTTTTTGATCCAAAACTAATTATGGGGAGAAATATATATTACTTATTGGTTTAATGCAAATTAATATTGATGCATTATGTGTCTGAACATGATTTATAAGATATTCAACACTCACCCAATTGGAATTGAAATATTCATCAAACATTAAAGATGTGGATTCACCAGGATAAGAAAGATGAATAATGAGTGATCAGTCCACCAACATCTCCTTGTATCCATGCCAATATAAACCACATATTTTTGGTTAGTCTACCGTATTACTAACTAGTCTTTTGAACAAACAACATGTGAAAATCATTCAGAAGAATGATTCTTCTATGGATATACACATAAATCATTATTTATGTTTTCGCATTATTCTTGAATCGAGATGGTCATTAAAACGGTTCATTCTTTTTAGCTGATTAAATCTCATGTAACATATGGCCTCTTTCAAAATAATATTATCCAAAATTATTAAAAAAATTGCTCATGTATACATGGTAATTGTGTTAGGAAACATCAAAATTTAATTTCAAAATTAATTGTATACCATTAGACTACTAATAAATAATAATTCACTTCTAAATCTGTATATTATTATTTTTAGTTTACGTTTGGATTATAATTATATTATTGTTTTAGTTACGTATGGATTTGCGATAGGTGTGAATCGAGCGGTTCATCTAGCCTACCAAATTTTAAAAGTTTTTTGATCAGAAACGAATTACGAAGCTTTTAGGTCTTTGTAGTTTGTACGTATAAATATTGTTTGTGCATAGAAAGAACAGTAAAACTATATGGCTTAGTTGACAAAAAGTTTATGTGTATAGAATGGCTCAATGAATTGTTTACATGTTAAAGTATGAGAGTTCAAATCCAAAATTGAATATTTCCATTTCTATTTTCTTTTTTATTAGTGAAGATAAATCAAACAGTCAAACTGAGATCAGCTACCTGGTAAATCTATATGCCTTAGAAACCGAAGAAATTAAGGAAGTTGTAAATCGTTTTTGGTTTGTGATATGAACTCTTTCATTACATTGCTATGTAAGAGAATAAATTACTCAGTGGTTAAGGACAGTTTTTTAGACTCTAATGGGAAAAATTGGTGAAAAGCAGTCATACATATTCGTCGATGAGGAATATTTATAAGCTTATAAGTGTCCCATGTTTTCCATATTTCTCGCCTCCCGAAACGGATTAACCGAAATTGTAGTTCCGATTCGGTGACATGAGACTTTTTGGTGGATCTAACAAAGTTCATTGCTATGAGTTTATTTTCTCTTGTAGATTTTGCTTGCATGTCAAATTCGATGAAGGTGTTTAAATATAAAGACAAACAAATAGAAGTGGAACAAGACCATGAATAAAAGAATAAAGAACACCATTGAATGACAAAGAGTGGTGGTGATAACATAGTTCACAGAGAGATGAAAAATAAAGAAGTGGAAGAGTCTTGAAGTTTGATCCAGGCGTTCCATCAGGTTATAAGAGTTGTGAGCTTGATATGGATCACTTATATTTTTTCTATCAACCCACATGAATGTCCACTTAGACTAAAGCAAAAATGACATAGCGGAATAAAAATCCGTAATTATTTTGAGGGACGTGTGGCATGAGACTTAATATATGCTTTTTGTTATCCAATTCGGGTTTCGCTCTGATCCGCTTCGGAAAAGCGAATATCCGGAGTATGGATCGGGATAATGATTTCATGGATCAGGCAAGTCTTGGATCCGGATGGTAAAATTTTTGATTGAATATCTGAATCCGGGTCCATTATATATTTTAAAATAATTAAAATATATGTATATTATAAATATTTATTATGTAAAATAAAAAATTTAGTTTTATTAAATTTCAATGATTTTTTTTTAAAAAAAATTACAAAAATAATTTTAAATAGACTAAATAAATAGTAAATTAGTTAGTTTTTAACTTAATTTTAATATTTATTTTTTATATATATAAAAAGTGGATCTGGATATCCGTGGGTATTCGGATTTGGTCCAGATATCCTAGCCTCGGATATCAAGAAGGCCTGAATCTAGATAACAATTTTATTGATATGCATCGAGATACCTAAAATACTTAGGGTATCTGATCCGTCCCACCCCTACCACTTACCTCGAAAGTCTTTTATTATTGGAGATATTAGCTAGGCTTGGGCGTTTGGTTCGGTTCGGTTCGGTTCATTTTCGATTTTTTGTTTTTTTGTTCTAGAGATAAAGGAACTGTTTGGTTATTTTTGAAATTGAGTTTCACTTTGGTTATTTTGGTTTCCAGTTCAATTTGAATAACATTTTTAGGAATCGACTAATATCCGATAAAACTTTATGTCTAATTCGGTTTTAGTTTTGGTTTTTGAATACTTTAAGATAGTTTAGTTAACAGTCAGATTTTTCCAGCTCTTTCAGATAAAATATCAGATAAATTTATATATATTAGAAAATAAATTAGCTAATTAGATTCTTATGGATAATTTAGATAGTTTTAAATATTTCAGATGCAATATATTTGAGTAATCCATTTTTTTGGATAATTTAGTTTATAAGTAATATATTTTAGAATATTAGATAATTTTAAAACTAAATATAACTAATATTTTTAGGTAGAAATTTTAGTTCTACCATAAGTTTGATACCACTTTTCAAATTTACCTTTAATGAATGATTATTTTCAAAAATACCTTAATTTTTTTGTTGAAAATAAACTTAATTAATTTTTCTAAATATTTACAAAAGTTTAGAAACGCAACCTCATTCATTTATAACTAAACCCTAAACAATGATCAATAAAGTATAAACTAAAATGTTAATACATTTTATAATGTGTATTTTTGCAAAGTGATACTTACTTTATGTTATTCATAACAATTTTTAGATATTTATAGCATTTTGGATACTTGGGTACCATTTGGTTCTTGGGTAGGTCTGATTCTATTTGGATTTTCCGGTTTTATTGATATGTAAACCATTCTGTCCAATAATATTCTTGTGCGTTCTTTGATGAGAATAACAAATTATATTAATTTAATATAACATATATGTGTAGATAAAGACTATAAATATTGCAACTGCATCTCGTTCGATATCCCAATTCGACGTTTACCAAACCCTCCTCTCTCTCTCTCAACGAAACGCGTGCAGTTATGGCGATCAGCTCCTTCAAGCAAGAGCACCCTCTCGGTTGGTTCCGTCTTTCCCCCGCCTTGTTTTTCATCTTTTGATTTAACCCTAATCGACCAATCTCTATGATCTTTTGTAATCTGGTTTGGTTTAGTCTTAGAAACATGTCTATTCGATTACCAATTTCAATTGTAATTCTTATCTCTCCAATTCTCTGTTCATGTAGAGGAGAATGGATGATTAAAGATAATCAGATTCACTTGATTTTACATAGAAACGCCATATCACTCTTTTGGTTTAGTGTGTACATAATCTTGATTGAAACATATGTTATGGTTTTTGTGTTTGTGTTTGCTGAGGATGCAACACACATGATACTCTGTAGAATATTGATTGATTGATCATTAATTTATCTTACAGAAAAGAGACAAGCTGAAGCTTCTCGAATCAGGGACAAGTATCCAGATAGAATACCTGTACCACTCTTCCTCCACCATCTATCTTACTTGTAAGAAAGTTTCATACTTTGGCTTATTCTCTCTTTGTTGTTGTGCAGGTCATTGTCGAAAGAGCCGAGAAGAGTGATGTCCCTGACATTGACAAGAAGAAGTATTGTTTCTTTCTTTTGTATCCATTCACATAGCTTAGTGCTTAGTGATGTATATATGTTCTTTAGGACTTCTTGAGATATTAGTCATGTGACAAAACTTTCAGGTACTTGGTCCCTGCTGATCTGACTGTTGGCCAGTTTGTTTATGTTGTCCGGAAGAGGATCAAGCTCAGTCCTGAGAAAGCCATCTTCATTTTCGTCAAGAACATTCTTCCACCTACTGGTTTTTGATTATTCCTCTTACCATCATCTTGTCCAGTTTTAAGTAACTGATCACATCTGTTTTGTTTTGTCATCTGTTTATTTGCAGCTGCGATTATGTCTTCGATTTATGAAGAGCACAAAGACGAAGATGGGTTTCTCTACATGAGTTACAGTGGCGAGAACACTTTTGGGATCTTCTAATGCGCTTTGGAGAGCTACCACATCTTCTGAATCTGGATTCCTCTGATGTACATTCTTTCTTTCTGTTTCTCTCTGCTTTGTTTTCTCTGAAACTTGCTTTGTTATGAACAACTTAATCATCTCTTGTACTCTCCGTTTTCATGGTCTTACTTTGCTTTAATGCCTACTACTACTATTAATCGCATTCTTATTCAGTTGTAAATTAAAGATTACAAAAGCCACTTGGCTCAGACATTGACTAATCTGATGAAAAAGTGGAGAAGAATATAACATGATCGGACGGTGGAGAAAGAGTGATGTGGAAAAACCAGAATCATATTTGTGGCTATCGTTTCTCCATCCAAAACCAAACCTCGTCCACACCCAAAATGATGTTTAAACTGCAGAATCAAACCACACAAACACTCGACTTCTCCTCCTCTCTCCACCATTAGCAGTTGATGATTCCTATGGCTGCTGCTGCTTCACTTTCTGCAAATCAAGGTTTGCCAGGTACTTCCTTCTATGGAGGTTGGGGAAGTTCAATCTCCGGCGAGGATTACCACACCATGCTCACCAAAACAACTGCACAACGGCAACAGGCTAAACTCTCACGGAAACCCATCAGAGTACAACCAATGATGAAGAATGTCAACGAAGGCAAAGGCTTATTCGCTCCTCTAGTCGTTGTCACTAGGAACATAGTAGGCAAGAAGAGGTTTAATCAGCTTAGAGGCAAAGCCATTGCTTTACACTCTCAGGTTTTTGTCTTCTTTAGATATCTTGAAAACTTTAGTTCAGAGAAGAAAGACTCAAATGAGTTTTTGGTTTTCTTTAGGTGATTACAGAGTTCTGCAAATCTATAGGAGCTGATGCAAAACAGAGACAAGGATTGATTAGGCTTGCCAAAAAGAATGGAGAGAGGCTCGGCTTCCTCGCTTGAGATCTATCTTCCTCTGTATACAATCCTCTTCTTGTTTCCTCTCTAGATGTATTTTTGTTCAAGTCTCAACAACTGCCACTCATTCTCAAAGTTATCTGCATCACTCTCTGAGATGATGATATTACTCTTTGAAACCACATTGATCTTTTATATATATATAACAAAGAAAATTACACTATTGTAGCTGAATTAGTATTCTCAGTAACACAAATACACTCATGTAAAACTGTCTTTAAAACAATTAACGGACAAAAAGATGGGTAAGCTTTCTTTTGCTGTATATCAATTCTGGACAAAGAAAGAATCTTCAAAATCAGGAAGAGAGGTATTGAGAGGCATGCGCAAATCCCCAAAGCTGCAGATTTTTTAACAACATGAATTGATTTACTTCAAGATTGTATAATTATGTTGAACTTGATACTTACCTCGACATTCTTCAACTCAAACTCTGTGCTGCTAGCTAAGCATTCGTTTCCAAATGTTTCAGAAGGTCCACTAGTTGCTTTCAACCTTAGAAACATTGAAAAAACGATTAAAAGTGAGGAGTTTTTCAAAATAAGGTGGAGGAGCCTAGAATGCGCCTTACAAATCTTCGTCTAAACATAGAGCAAAGCTTCCTCCACCTCCAAAAGCCAAAAACTCATTCATACACATGTAGTAATATCGGTTGGCACCTGCACACAAATTTACAAAGAAGGTACACGTACTTGAGAGGCTCGCCTTTCTAGTGCTTGGTTTGAATTGTTTAGGGATCATGCAAAAATTACATGAATAGCTTCTAAAATAACAGAAAAAAAATGAACTTCCACAACTTATCCTAAACAAGGTACTTGCCCCCTTCCATCATCTAATATACTAAGTCTATTTCCTTCTTTCCTTAGATGGGTTATAGCAACAACTAAACTACCTAGAACAAATGTGGATCAAGTTTCTGAAAAGAACTCAGGGAATTTCTGATGAGGAACAATTTGAACCAATATTCTTAAGATCTGTTATTGGGAGAGAGACTTGATCATTCTCCTCAGATTTCACTTTTCAATTTTCTCAATATTCTTCCTCTCATACACCCTTAGTCTAATAGTTGAGAAGAAATAGTCTAGAATGTTACCGGTAGGTCTAAATATGCGTGGTTGACCATAAATAGTTGTGAACAAGAATGTCTGGCTTGTACCCTATCATCAACACCAAAACATATGAGAGAATCAGCAATTTGCGTTTGCGTCATGTTGTATCGATTAGAATATTATAACACTGAGTGTGAGTATCATCACAAGTAGTTAGGCATGCCTGATATTTCCTCTTAGGAGTAGTTCTCAATGGACATTCCAGCAAAGCACCAAAAACCGCACCTTGTCTGTCTCCAGCAACCTACAAAATAACCCAATCATCACAAACCTTTACATCTCTCTCTCCCATTTAGGCCACGTTCGTTTTTGTATTTGATGCTGCATCTACATGCTGATGCAATAGTCTTCACATGCACATCAAACACATTTGCTGGAATAAAATGTAATAGTGACTGCATCGATCATACTCATCGCAAACAAGAGAATTTCATGGAGGATGAAGAGAATATTTCACAGAGATGCTTTGATCACTCCTTGTATACAAAGGAGAATTGAGTCTAGACTAAGCTACATCATACATATGGCATAAGCTAAAAACACAAACTAAATATTAGCATCCAAATGAAACAAACATGACCTTAACCTTTTCAAAACAAAATTTATCTAAGAGGACAGGGAAACAAACCAGTAAACAAGGACCAGGAAGCTCAGAACTTCTACGCAGAAGCGTACGAAGTGATATGCCATGCTTCAACGTACTGCCCTTCACCGAATAAAAAGTTAATACCAAAAAAAACAAAGTAACATCATTTTTCTTTACCTGTATACCAAGACCCATTTGCATCCTCTTACGATATTTGGAAGACACGCGTGCAAGAACTCACATAAGTTGGCAGTGATAAAAGCAGAGCTCTCTGTTAACTCCTTTACACCTCCTTCATAACAGTAATCATTACCGTCCTTGTCTGAATCTTGGTTCTGTTTGCAATTCTCAACAGACTCGTAACTGTCTGTTCTAATGGGAAGAGGAGGAGGTGGTAATGATGTTTCAGGATCTTCTTCGTTCTCATTTCCAGAACCAAATGAGAAATAAGAAGAAAACGATTTGCCTGAAGCCTACATTACACATTCGAAATGAGCGATAGAGATCCAAATCAGAGGATCGAAATTGAGACGTGAAGGGGAATATACCTTTGGAGAATCGGTGAGGGAGTAGCGAGGAGATGCAGATTGGGAAGGGGAATCGGCGAAGAGATTCGAAAGCTTCTGTGAGACCTTGTCCTTTAGAGCATGCATTGCGATCAGACGGATAATGTTTTTTTGTCGGAGAGGAAAATGGTGTGTACAGATTAAGAGAGAATTGACGGTGGGGGGGAGGAAAGGAAGGAAGGATGGTGAGACAGAGAGAGCCCGAGTCTCGGAGATGGAGCAAAATTTGCAAATGATTTTAATCAGCTCTTAAAAAAAAAGAGACTTGAGTCAAACATTAATGGACGTTAATCTGGTCAGCCCTACTACCTTCTAATATGCCCCTGTCTTAATAAAATCTTAGTAAATCATTTTTTAATTATAAAACGTGGTTATAGAAACCTGAACACTGATACGAGTTATCTTAGATGTGTTGGTCACTAGAGTCAATTAACTATTTTTTTTTCAGTTTTGCAAGTTTGGGCCTTATCGTACTATTTGTCCCTTCCAGGTTACTTCTCGAGTACATCTGTATACGAAAACACGAAAACATGAATTTTCTGTTTTTGGAAGAGAAAAGAGGTGGCTCCATTGAAACCACAATTCAATACCTTCCCATGGATATGTTAGTACATCTGGAAGGCGAAGAACAACAAACTCTTTAATGGAAAAGTTGTATCCCCGATTGACACTCTTCAATTTGTGTCCCTTGAGGTGGAATGTTGGAGAAAGGTTAACGAAAAGGATGAAGCTATCGAGGATCACGAACACCCTTCTACTATATAAGTTGTGACAATGCCCCCTTTGATACCTCGACTCCCTACCTGCCAAATTGATGCTTCATGGATCGATAATGGCAGTGTTAGGTGGAGTCTTAAGGACCAATTGGGTTATGAACCTTTCGGATTACGGACATGTGAAAGGAGCCTCTCAGCCTTACATGTTGAGATGGAATGTTTACTTTAGGAAGCTTCATGCATGAGAGACATGAAGATAACCTCGATCCAGATCGATACGGACTACTCAGATCTATTGGAGATGACTACGAACCCGATGGATTGGCCATCATTCGCGTAGGAAATTGAGTTGTTTCAGAGACTACAGAAAGAGTTCGAGAACGTGAACTTGATTCATATTCCTCGGAGTATGAATGGTTGGGCGGACTCACTAGCAAGAGAAGCAAGAACTAGAGGTTATATTTTCTCTCATATAGATCAGACACAGGCAGAAGAAGGTGTTCCTCGGAGAATCGATTCGTTTGACCAACACTTGATCTAATTTTATATGGGTGGTAAAATATCAGCATCGCTTTAATAAATGGTGAATTGACCAACTGACATTAATGAGATTATAAATTAAAAAAATGACTATGTATAAAAGGTAAGTAGGAATGTGACAATTTCACTAATAAATGGTGAATTGGCCAACTGACATTAATGAGATTATAAATTATTATAAAGCATGGTAAAATATCAGCATAGCTTTAATAAATGGTGAATTGGACAACTGACATTAATGAGATTATAAATTAAAGAAATGACTATATATAAAAGGTAAGTAGGGATGTGACAATTTCACTAAGTCATGGACGCTTTAGTATTTTTATGCGCGTAGAAGTGTTTTATGCGTGTAAAAGTGTCATTCACGCGACTGGGGCACATGCAATGTTCTCTGTCTATTTCTATCTAATATATTCTATATGGTTTATATGGTATAGTATGGCAAAAACTCAATATGAGAGAATGTAGTTTTAAACGCGAGGTTAAGAAGATACTGTAAATAGTTGCACATGTATGTCTTCTCTTTTGTTAACATAAATGTTTTTTTTTTAAATCAGTCGTATACTATATGTGTAATTATAGCAGCCAAAGTGAAAATAAGTTTCCATTAAATACATCGGATTAGACTATAGCTAACATAGTAGTCTGTTTTAACGTATTGTATAATATACTTTAATTGCATACTTTTAAAACCTTCATGACACAGTCTCGTTTGAGAGAACCAAAACCACTGAGAGAGGTTTATATAAAATGAGACATCAACAGAAAGCATGTACCATTAAAACTTTATAACTATACTATAATCAACATTGTCTCGTTCAATGGAATCCAATCAATGAGAGGAGTAGATATAAGAATAAGACTTGAAGGCAAGACATGTAGGTGAAAACCAGATATCATAAAAAAGTTAAATACACCATAACTGTGAAAAACACATTTTGATACTAAGTAAAACATGGGAGAATGAAAACAAACAATAAGAAACTCATCATTAATAGCGCTTGTTTAATAGCCTCAATCGGCCAACATGTCCAGCTTATCATCCACTTGCGTTTATTTTAGTTCCTCAAGCCATAGCAAGGTGTATTTGCTTCTGACCAACTGCTTCGGACCCAATGTATAAATAGGCGCTTAGGTGAGCCTAACTCTTTCATTTTACAATATAGAAAATCAAAAAATTAATCCAGGGAACAACTTATTGCGCGGACATTCAAAGAATGCTTCATTGTATTCATTATATTATAGTATAACACCATACTATATTATATATTGTTCACGATATGCATAGTATAGAACACCACAAAGCCTTCCAAATTGGCGACATAAGTAAGGTACTTAATGTATCCATCCATATGTAAACCACAACCACTTTTCCCTACCAAAAACAACATGAAAAAATGCATAAATAGATAAAAAGCATGGTGTGCCACAAAAGCTTGACTTCCTTATTTATTACAAATGATATACTACAAACCATATGTAGTTTCAGTACACAACTACATTATACTACAAACCTTTTACATAATAGCTTATCCATATTTATTTAGCCTTCCAAAGTTTTCATACCCACCTATATATATTTCTTACCCTGTATTGCAGAGCACCTCAGTTGTATATACCCCTTGTAGACCATTCTATATTCCTTAAAATAGTATAGAACCAATTGTATCATATATTTTCTATTGACAGTTACATCGGCACAAAACAAAAATTAGAGCCCTAAAACACCTTCACCTGCGACACAAACAAAAACTTTTGAAAATAAGGTCACCGGAGTTTCATCTATACTAACCGTCTTTTGGAACAACAATTGGTTGACTGATCGGTTATGGATACTTTGTCGCTGCAAGTATTCCGACCCATGCACGTTCTCCCCTTGACGAAATACCCAGATATATTAGGTTACTGTTCTCGATCTTCTCTGTCGCTCCCCTACTTCTCTTTCCCAAATTGAACCGGTAACCCTTTTGACAAAATTCGTGTTCCTTGGTTCCCCTTTTCTTCGTCGCCGGTTTCGCTTCAGACACCACTCATTTTGTATGATTCATAACCCTTTTGATTAATTAATATGTTCTTACTTTCTAGTCTAGATAGTTTTTACTGACTTTTGAGTTTCAGAAAAACATGTGTTGTTAACGCGTGTGGGCGAGAGTTAAAGAATAAGGGTATTATCGTCTGAATGTTGAGTAATATGTATTATATCATACCCATTACTTGCTTATGGTTAGTTGTTGAATTAAAAAAAAAATAGGTCACTGAATGCAATTTCCCTTTAATAAATCAATTAAATTACGATCCAACCTAAAGTAAACCCACCAGATCTATATCCAATTGGGTGATCTAAATTCTTCTATTCTAACATGTCTATTTTCTCTTACAATTCTTATTTTTCTCTTTATCTCACGGTCAAAATTCTATATAGATGAAGTTTTTTTTTCATTTTTCGAAATCAACTTCGGTGAATCACCTCTCTCTTTTTCTGCCTCGTCCTCGACTCAAACCCTCGATTTCATGTCTCCTCCTTGATCGAAATCGTCTGTTTCCATCTTCATCCTTCACGAAAACTCATCTAAGTTGTTTCTTACTTTTGAGTTTTATGTTTTTTTTTATGTGGGTTCGAAAATAACTGGTAGAAACTTGTATGTTCATGACGAAATGTAGTTTATTTGATTGTTTGTATTATTATTTTTTCTGTAAATGGTTTGTTATATAGATTTGGCTATTTTTATTAAAAGCAATTTGTATTAAAATTTGTATCAAAGGTTCTATTTGTGTGAAATTTTTATATAGAAGAGTAATTTAAGAATTTCCCCTGCATCCCAAATATTATATTTTTTGGAAAAAAAAAACAAAAACGTACATAGCTGTTCCAGCTAAAATACTTGAATAATTCTACCACTTCTACAAAGAATCGAATGTTGGATATGTTAAAACAAATTGAAGATTGAATGTTTGAACATATTTAGATTTAAAGTGAATTGATGAGTAAATTATTGAATGTTAGAATTTGAGCTCATATATATATATATGTGAAAACAAGTTATAAATTATCAAATTTTTCTATTATTTAGTATAATATGCACATACGTTGATATTATTTTAAAAACAAAATTTTAAAAAATATTCAAAAATAAATAAAATTATCTGTAATTTTTTTACATTATAGCAAAATGTTACTATTTAAATAGTACTGAATTTTACATAGGACTATCTTAGTTTATTTGATATTATGGAGGGCTTTTTGATATACAGATTCTAAATAGTGGATGAAGGATTATATATATATATATATATATATATATATATATATTGCTGTAACATTAAAAATAAAACTAATTCATGATTGATAAAAAATATGAAAAAAATGCGAAGAATAGCATAAGTTAAGTATCACTTTGAAAAAATACATTCAATCAAAAATATATTAACAATTGAGTTTACAATTTAGTGATTATTGTTTTGGGTTTAGTGTTGAATGACTGAGGTTAAGTTTCTAAATGTTAGCATAAATATTTTTAAAAAAATAGTCTATTTTCATCATAATTGTAAAGACATTTTGAAAATTGTCATTCCTTAAAGGTAAATTTTCAAAGTGGTATCAAACTTGTGTTAGAATTTCAATTTCCCCCAAAAATATTGGAAAGTTGTTATAGTATTTACTCTCTAAAAATAAAACTATATCATGATCTGTAAAATTAGATGATTTTTTGTCTTGTAAAAATTTAAAAATTGTTTTTATGTCTATAGACTTTAATCTGAATTTATATATTTCAATTTCTGATAATATTGTAATATATCTAAGTTACTTGTTTGATTTTATATATTTCAATTGTAATATTAAAATTTTGACTAGTATTATAATATATTTTAATTTGACTTTATATGTTTATTTTAAATTTAATAATACTAAAAGTTAATTATTTAAGTTAATACTAATTAATTTAATTAAATTTATAAAATAAATCTTTGTAAAATCTATTATAACATAAAAACTATATATATATTTAATATAACTAAATAATAAAAAATTGGTAAATTTTTTTTGATAAAACCAAAATGTATAAATATAATTTAATGTTTAAATAACTAATACAATAAAATTACTTTAGTCTATGGTTAAGATGTTCATTATTGTGTTTCAATGCCCAATTGCAATCAGAGAACAAATAATTTTTAATTTTTTAGAATTTATCCAAAACGACATAGTTTTGACCACCTAATCACCTACTATAATCCACGTATGGTACCCATTATAACTTATATCTAATCTATTAAAATAAAGTCTTATTTTTATCTACTGATAAAAATTTATTGGACCATTTCATTAATAATTTTAATTATATTAAAAATAATATTTATCTATTGGATCATTTGAATAAAATATACTATCACACATAAGAATATTCTACTATAAC
Source organism: Moricandia moricandioides (assembly GCA_905132885.1). Lineage (NCBI taxonomy): Eukaryota > Viridiplantae > Streptophyta > Magnoliopsida > Brassicales > Brassicaceae > Moricandia > Moricandia moricandioides. The sequence goes on along the minus strand of CAJHQQ010000867.1, from coordinate 17,416 downwards.
AATATTTATTTTTGAATATTACATATTTTATTTTAACAAAATATTATAAAATCTTTTGATCATATGCTCACCGTCCACAACGACAATAGCATGATCATGATAAGGTTTGGGTTTTTCGTCATGGGGCGACGAATATCCATCTCTTTCATCTCATATTTAGAGAACTTGTTCAAGAATGTTTTGGATTTGATATTGAATAACGAGATAGAAGAGAGATGAGAGATTAGGGTTCTAAGGTCTTTTGAATTAGGGATTTTGCTATGTTTTCAAATTTTAAAACGACATAGTTTTATTTTCTGTGAATAGTAGACATCATATACATGTTGACTATAAATTATATTAAAATGGTTCAGTCAAAGTAAGTTTGGTATTTATTTGGTTTAGTGATAAGTTCGTGTTTATTGGACAAAAATGAGTAAGTTTGGTATTTAAATAACCATTTTCTCCAACTAATTATAAATAAAATAAATGTGTATATATAACAAAAATTAAATAGAATAACAATATAAAATTACCCCCAATCATCATCTTTTTTGTCAACTACCAATTTTTGCTAGAACAATTTGTGGCCATATGAGCCGATTCTTCGAGGAACACCACGGTATGTTCGTCTCTGACCTATATGGGAGAAATACGACCTTTGTTCCTTGCCTATTGTGCTAATGAGTCCTCCTGACCATTCCTACTCCGAGGAAGACGAATCGGACTCACGTCCTCCAAGTCATCCTATTGTCTCTAGAACACCTCAATCCCGTCGCGAATGCGGGCCAGTCCATTGGATTCGTAGTCATGTCCACTAGGTCCGAGCAGTCTGTCTTGAAACGGATCGAGGTTATCCTCTTCTCTCATACATGATGCTGCCCAAAGTAAGCCTTCCATTTCAACAGTTGAGAGGCTCCTGCCGCACGCCCATAATCCAAAAGATTCAAAACCCATTTGATCCTTATCACTCAACCATAAGCCACTGACACTACCATTATCGATCCATGACGCATCAATTTGGTAGGTAGGGATTCGAGGTATCCAAGGGGCACTGTCTCAGCCTCTGTAGTAGGAGGGTCTTCATGATCCTCGTTTGCTTCTTCCTTTTCATTAGCCTTTCTCCAACATTCTACCTTAATGGATGGATATTGGAGAGTGTCAATAGGAGATATGAATTTCCCATTAATGAGTTTGTTTTCCTCGCCTTCCAAATGTACTACAGATCCATGGGAAGGTATCAAATTGTGGTCTTTGTGGACCCACCTCTTTTCTTTTCCAAAACAGAAATTTCATGTTTTGGTATATATATAATCGGGAAGTAACCGAAAAGGGACATATATTCCGATAAAGCCCAAAATGCAAGGATGGGGGCATTTAAAAAGAAGATGGTTAATCGACTCCACTGGGCCGGCACATCTAGGAAAGTTCTTATCAGTACCTAGATGTATATTAGTGAGCATCTCTATCGTAGCCACACAGCCCGAGATATCCTGCCACAAGAAGTGCTTCATCTTACTTGGGGCATTTATCTTTCACACATGGCTCTGAAGGCTCGTGATTCTCAGTTCAAGAACCCATTCCTTTGTAAGACTCAGCATGGGTTGATCGGAGTAGGTCATAAACGTATTTAACTAAATACACTCCTGATTTTGTGTTGTTACAAACATATCTATCTAGAGCTAGAGAGCGAGAAGGTTTTAGCCAAAGTATCAAAGGATATCATGTAGGTGAAAGAATTCTCGTAATAGCTGGACACCCTATTCCTTAGTATCATTCCTAATAAAGGACTGGACAAGAAGTTATGGCAGTCTATAAAAAATGTGGTTAGAAGTCTAGGTGGTCAAGAAACTGAGTCTGGGACCCAGGACTCACTCCAAACCCTCATATCTCGACCCGTACCAATTCTTTTCCGTAAACCCGATATGAGTAGAGGTTTTGATGCCATGATACTACACCATCTATATGATGGTGAGAATATTTGTCGACTTTTGAAAGGAGAGGTATGATTGTAGTACCTTCCTTTTAGAACACATGCCAATAAATAATTTGGGTAATGAATTAGTCTCCACAATTGTTTTGCAAGAAGCGCTATAATGAAATCATGGAGATCTCCAAAACCTAGTCCCCCATATCCTTATAAGTACATATCTCATCCCATGCTATCCAATGTAAACCTCGGCTGTTCTGCTTCAAACTACACCAAAAGTTAGAAATTGCGTTTCTTAGTTGTCAGTAATGCCTTGTGAAAGCAAGAAACATGACATCACAAATGTCGGAACTGCTTGAGCGAAAAAATTAACTTGAACTTCTTTTCCTCCTTTGGATAGGAGTCTTGATGACCATGTGTTAGCTCACTTATTAAATTGGTCATGTACAAAGGATAAAACTTTCATCTTCGGGCCATAAATTTGTTTCGAACTCCACCAAAAGATAGAAATTGTGTTTCTTAGTTTGTTAGTAATACCTTGTGAAACCAGGAAACACGACATCACAAACGTTGGAACTGCTCAAGAAACGAAAATTAACTTGAACTTCTTTAGCTCCTTTGGATAGGAGTCTTGATGACCATGTGTTAGCTCGCCTATTGAATCGGTCATGTACGAAGGAGAAAACTTTCATCTTCGAGCCACAAATTTGCTCAGGTAATCCTGGGTACATCCCCGTGCCCCCTTCAGAAGAAAAACCCACGACATCTTTTATATCTTGTTTCAGAGAAACATCCACTCGGTTTCCAAAAACCATAAAAGATTTTTCCGCATTTATCTTTATCATGATACTCTCCCATATTTGTCTAAAATGTCCATGATCTCTCTGTATTGGCTTAAATTCGCCTTACAGAAGAAAAAACTATTGTCTGCAAAAAGAAGATGTGAGAGATTAGCTCACCCTAACAACATGTAGGCCTACAAACTTCTTCTCCGCTTTCGCTATGTTTAAGAGCTAGATCAATGCCTCCATACATAGGATGAAAAAAGGGGAGAAAGGGGGTCTCCTTGTCTTAAACCTCTCCTTGGTAAGATTCTTCCTCTTGATTCACCATTGACTAAAACTTGATATGTGACCGACGTTATACAACACATAAAGAGGTCAACTAGTCTCTCATCAAAAAAGGAATAATCTTGGATACTCTTAATTAGGAAAAAATTATTCTACCATACTCGTACTAATTCTCACATACTCTTATCATTTCTCAGATTCTTGATATGGATGGTTAATATCGAAAGTGCCCCTCAATACATGACCAATCAAAATCTTTCTCTCTCCAGCGGGGCCTGCTGATTCCCTTTTCTTATTCGTATCTTATCTCTCTCTCTCTCTCTCCTCCCGGTTTTGTGAGAGTGGTAAAATCAGAGGGGGTGTTACTATTCGAATTCTAAATCAGCTAGCTCCTCGGTTGGATGCTGAATCATTGAGCTATTGATCCCCAACCCAGCTCAAATCAACATTGCTTCAGGTTAGGAATTATCTTGTTCTATAGCTTAATCATCGTAAAACCTCATCATTTGAATCTTCCATAGACGATAACATGTTTTGTGATTCTGATATTAGATAGTTTATTTATGTTGACAATGAACTAATTGAGGATTGGAAAGTGGGGATGGTGTGTCTACTAAGGAATTAGATAATAAACAACTGGTATAATCATAAGGAATGATAGAATGTCGGGAATGAAAGCTGATTATTTCGATTTGAAGAGGAAGAAACATCTGAAAAACCTAGTATAACTATGGTGTCAGTTAAACGGTAAAAATGAAAAACTTGGTAAGATTAGACTGTTATAACTTTGTAAAACTTGGTATTAGTTGAACTATATGTGTAACTAGGTAAAACTTAGTATAACTTCAGTAGCATAATTGTATAACTAGAAATAACTTAGTATAACTTAAATGGTATAACTCGGTTGGGTCGACGAGTTATTTCTCCACAAGAACTATCATATAGCATCAGATTCCCACCAAACTATGACCTAATGTTAAATCTCTATGCTTTTAAAGTTATGAACTTATTTCTCCATGAATTAACAATTTCGAATGTATTTCTCCCCGAACCGATAATTCAAAACTTAATTACCCATAGACCATGGTTTTAATTGGTTTATTATTAACCAAATAGTTTAAAACGGCTAAACAAAACCAAAATTCATTTTAAACAATTTTTATTAAAGAATATTGTTTTTCTTCTTGTTGAAATTTTAAAATATAGATTTTTTAAATTCAAAAAAGCTTTCATATTTTCTAAAAATTATTTGCATTTAAAAAAATACATTAAGATTTTATGTTTACAAAATTTAATAAAATTACAATGAACAAATTTGAAAGTAAAAGTATATGACAAAATCTATGTTTTGTTGAATTTTGACGTAAATCAAATTTTCAACAAAATTAGATTATTGACATATATTTTTTATCAAAATTTTATTTTTTTCTTTCAAATTTCCAAAGAAAAAAAATTTAACAAGGTTATTTGTTCATTGTGATTTTATTAAACTTTATAAAAATGAAATTTTGATGTAATTTTTTTTCTTTTAAATTTCAGAAAACACAAAAATATAAACCTAAAACTTATTTGAAGTTAAAAAAACTATATTTTGAAATTTAAACAAGAAGGAAAACAATATTCTTTAATAAAAATTGTTTAAAATGAATTTTGGTTTGGTTTAGCCGGTTTAAACTATTTGGTTAATAATAAACCAATTAAAACCATGGTCTTTGGGTAATTAAATTTCGAAGTATCAGTTCGGGGAGAAATACATTTGAAATTGTTAATTTGTGGAGAAATAAGTTCATAACTTTCAAATCATGGAGATTTGACACTAGGTCATAGTTTGGTGGGGATCTGATGTTATATGATAGTTCTCGTGGGGAAATAGCTCGTCGACCCAACTCGGTTTAACTTAAATGGTTTTTTAATACAACAAACAATGGATTACTCTTCTACAAACATACACTTTGACTATGATGGACATTATGTTAAGTCTGTAATTGATTATGAATGGATTCCAATGCGATGGTTGTTTGTATGTTATATCCTTTAAGACATTACCAATGGAGGAGATCATTTATTTGTTGTTGGAGGAGAGGATATACAAGAAGATGACCATAGATCCATGTAGGAATAAGATGAATCTGAGTTACATTCCATTGGTTGTGGAACTTAAGAGGCAATCATATATTTTGGATGATGAAAATGTGTTTTTTATCTAACATCGGTGGATAAAGAGCAAAGAAGAAGTATTTTGCATGCAGAGGTCATCAAAGACTTGGAAATAGTTCCAATAACCGAACAACAATCACAATCAAGAGTTGAGAAAGTAAGATCATATGGTGTGAACTATAGTGAGCTTGAGAGTGGAATACCCGAAGTTGAAAGTAATTCAGGTGCAGTCACTCTATTTACTCCCATAGAAGAAGCAGAACGATTTGTAGAGGGTATTGAGCGAGTGGAGAAACTTGTCAATGGAGAAAGGGATGATGGGGGCATTGGTTTGGATAACATGAAAAGCATGGACAAGGAGGACGACGTGGATAAGTCTATGGGTATTGGTGCTATTTGCGACTATGTTGAGCTGCCACGTGTTGTAAAGGAAATTCCAGTGGGAAGATGGTATGAGTATTGAGATGTTTCAAGAATTTCCGAGTAAGGAAGCGGTGAAAGATTTAATTGATAGAGCATCACAACAGAACAGTTTTGGAATCCATATCTTGAACTCGGATAAGATTCGATATGTTATTAAAGGTCATGGTGCGGATGAAGGTTGTAAATGGTTCGGGAGACCTGCAAAGATAAGGAAATCTGAAGTGTTCTCGATAAGAACATACATAAAGATGCATTCATGCTCTCGCGTTGATTCAAGTATTGGAATCAAAAGGAAAACGACACCAAAATGTGTTGCAGCTATTGTTCATGACGATTATCCGGGACTATTTGAGACACCAACTCCAAAAACCCTGGTTGGTCTGGTTCAAAGGAGTTTGGGTGTGAAAGGGTCGTATGCTACATGTTGGAGAGGAAAAGCTAAAGCTGTTTCGGATATGCGTGGTACTTCTGAGGAAGGATACAAGAAATTTCATTCTTATTTGTATATATTAGAGAAGGTGAACCCGAGTACAAAAACAAGTTTGTTAGTGGATTGAGAAAAAAAGTTCAGATTCCTATTTGTTGCTTTGGGAGCTTTCACTGAAGGATTTCAGTACATGAAGAAATTCATCACTGTGGATGAAAATTTTCTGAAGAATGTAGAAGGTCGTGTTTTAATTATTGCCACGGTTCAGGATCCAAGCAATCACCATTATCTTATATCTTTTGGTGTCGTTGATGAGGAGAAAAATAAAAGTTGGACGTGGTTTTTCACAACATTGAAAACTGTTGTACCAGTTCGCCTGAATTGGTGTTTGTTTCAGACAGAAACGTAAGTCTAATAAAATTTGTTGCTGAAGTGTATCCATTTTCTAAACATGGGTATTGTACCTGGTATCTATCTCACAATGTGAAACTAAGTGTTAAACAGAACAGGGACGAGATTGCAAGACAATTCAGAACAGTTGGACAAATTTATTCAAAGGCTGAGTTTGAACAGAAGTATGAAGAGTTTAGGCAGATGTATCCAACGTGTCGTATCTTAGTAAAAGAGTATATGTTAAATTGGGTGAAATGTCATTTCACGAGGGCAAGGTACTACATAGACACTTCTAATTGTGCAGAGTCTATGAATTCACTTTTTAATAAGGCTTGAAAGTACTCTTTTCTGCCTATGATTGATACAGTTGTTGACAAAATGTCTGAGTGGATCAACAGACATACAAAGGATGCTGCAGCTGGACCATCATCACAAAAATTGGTTCCTTTTGTGGAGAATAAAATGTGTAAAATAATACCAAAAGGTGAAAAACTAGCTGTTACTTCGTTGAACTCTTTTGAACTTGAATACAGTGTCATTGGAGACGGGAAGACTTATTTGGTGGATTTGCAGCATAAAACGTGAAGCTATAGGTACATGGATATTGATAGATACCTATGTGCCCATGCAATAGGCGCTGCAATTAAGTGTTTGAAGCATGATATACCAATAGAGTTGAGTGACATGTATTGTTTAATCTCATCTTATTACTTAATTAAACTGTGGGCTTTGGCGTATTGAAGTACTATATATCCAGTCCCGCATATGTCTGAATGGATGGTTCAAAAAGAAATCGCATAAAAGTATACCTTACCTCCCGTGTACACTAAAAAAAGGAAGAACTCAACAAAAAGGTATCCTTCGGTAGGAGAACGTCGGAGTCACAATAAGTATGTGTCAAATAGGAATTTTGGTCACTGGTTCAATTTCTCGTAGGGAGCACAAAGAACACAAGAAACCCAAGGATCACAAGGAACTAGAGGAACTAAAGGCTCACAAGGAACTCAATCAACTAAGTAGTTTGTGCATGTCTAGCTCAAACTTTCGATTGTAATGTTTTTATTGTAAGGCAAACTTTTAAAAACTTTTTAGAACTTTATGATTCTACAACTACGATTGGTAAACATAGCAAAATTTCATATAACTTATGAAATCATCAATAACATATGAAAAAGTATTGTGATGCAAATTTTTAAAATTTTCATTTAATCATAAAACTAAAGAGTTTTGTATCTTCAATATATATTATTTATATATAATTACATGAGAAATTCATATATGAAACATGATATAGTTGGTATAACCATAAATTTTTTTCATCTAACTGAGTAAAACTAAGAAAATTGCAAAAAACACGAAAGTAAAACTATGAAGGTTTTTGTAAAACTTCAAACACGAAGATCGTTAAAAACTTTCTCACCCAACTTTTTGAATTTTGACTCCTATTTTTTTTCCCTCTCGCCAAAATCGATGAAATCGAAGGAGAAAAAACCTTTTTTTTTGTTTTCCTCATTTATCTTAACCACATCTCTCTCTCTCTCTCTCTCCAAATTTCTCTCTCTAACTTTCTCTCTCTTGTTTCGAATCCTCTTGTTTTTTCTAACTCGGAATTATGACTCATCTATACGAGGAGAACATGCACATGAAGCCCTTGAAGAGACACAACGACGTGCTCGGGTTCGTGGCGGATGCCGGTTACGGGATTCCGACCAGCTGCCCTTGTGGGGGGGGGGGGGAATCATCAATGAGGTGACTCTGGATCCGAAGTATCCCACCGATTTTGATACTTTTCCAGGGAGAAAATACTTCACTTGCATCAAATTTGAGATAATTTACGGATACTTTCCGGTATGGCCTCCATTTCTGTCAACCATGGGTCTTGGGTGTCCAAAAAGAGGTCGAAATGTTAATTAAGCGTGCGGATGAGATGGCTGCAGAGATTTCAGAACTAAAGGATAAGCTTACCCGTCCATGATATGAGTCGGCTCTTTGTAATCTCGTTGTTCTCTTTCCCTACCTACTCTTAAACTTTGTTGCAAACTCTTCATTTTTTTTTCTGTTTAAGACTTGTAACTAGTAAGATTAAGGAGGAAGTCTCTTCTATCTTATGTTCTTGAAGTCTATTAATTACAACTTTCGCGAAGTTTTACGAAGTTGTAAAATGACAAAGTGAAACTTTGAGAAAGTTTCTCCTACTTGCACAAAACGAACCACAAGTTTCACAAAGTTTTACGAAGTTGTACAATGACAAAGTGAAAGTTTCCCATAGTTTCACCTACTTGCACAATCACAAAAAAAACAAGTTTCACAAAGTTTTACGGAGTTTTACGATGACAAAGTGAAACTTTGGGCCCAAAGTTTCAACTACTTGCACAATCACGAACCACAATTACAAAGTTTAACGGAGTTGTACAAGGACAAAGTGAAACTTTGGAAAAATTTCACCTACTTGCACAATCACGAACCACAACTTTCACGAAGTTTCACAGAGTTGTACTATGACAAAGAGAAACTTTCCAAATGTTTCACCTACTTGCACAATCAGGAACCATAAGTTTTACGAAGTTTAGCATATGTGTACGAAGTTCGATGAAATAACATAAGTCATGCAAACCAAAATTTCATACAAACCACATACGTGTCTCATAATTAAAAGAGAAACAATGACATAGGGGTTTCAAGCTTTCTTGCCCTTCTTCATGTCCTTCTTCTTACATCCCTTCTTGTCCTTGTACTCCTTCTTCTCACCTGCCTCCTTCTTGTTATCTGCCCCCTTCTTCTCACCTGCCTCTTTCACAATCTTATTGGCTCGTGTCCCAATAGGACTCCTCACAATATCCCTTGGTTTTTCCCTTTTAGGAGGACTTTCTTCTTTAGCATTACTTTTCTTTTGCTTCTTGTATTTCTCCATCTCAATTTGCACATCTTCACTTTCATTTTCCTTACCACCATCCTTAGTGAAATCATTTTTTGCCTTTTCAGACATCTCAAACTTGTCATCCATCGCAGACATCTCAGCCAATCCACTATCATCAATCTCAGCATCCATAGCACCACCATCTTTCTCATCATCCTTACCCTTACCAATATCATTTTCATTATAATAAAAATATTAAAATATTAAAATTTAAAAAAAAAAAAATTTACTTTAATCATTTTTTTAGTGTTATTTTTGTGACAAAAATTTCAAAAAAGTATATTCGAGAGATTTTCCCTTCAAAATATGCGAAAGGGTGTGGAGTTAAGGGTTAAAAGCATACGAAATATCAGAACAATCCCACACAGATAAAACAAATGTACGAAGTTGAGCTGGTAAAAGACAACAAAAGTGCTGCTGACCTGTGATCCATGTTGATCACACACAACTAATCTCGGGACTGGGAAACGCTCCCGGACTATCATCTGGGAATCCTCTTGAGGAGCTTGCAATAGCTGAGCAAAAGCCTGACAAGACAATACATAAGAGGAAATGATATCATTATTCTTCATGCTGACCATGATAGAGAATATTGACCTTGCTACAACGTAATTTATTTCAACTGCATTTAGAAGGAGGAAGCAGCTTGCCCTAGACTAGATGTCTCAGCTTCGATGTCTACCCCAAGCTGATATTATTACAACAATGGAGCTCAAAAGATACATCGTATATAGTTACGCAAGAGTGAAAGATGGTTCTGGATGATGAGTGCTTAAGCAACTGAACAGACAATTACAAGCTAAAAGCTTGTGTTACCTCATGTTCAGGCTCATTATGATAACCCATGTTTCGCCACTGTGCTATAGTCATTCCGTGGAAGACAACAACACTAAAATATGCATCTAACAGAAGAATTCTATCGGCTGCAATAGAAACCACATCCAGCAAAGCTGGCTGAGGTGGTGAACTGAATGTATATGATGTCAGCGATGGTTGGATCATGACAGTTAAATTTGAAATCTTCTCCTGGTTTAGCAACATGCGGAAGTATGCAGTCTCATCGGGACTATTGTTAAAGACCTGCCACCCGTCCAACACCACAAAAGAAAACACGATTCAGCTATAGAGGCCAATCACACAAGGTAGAGAATCATTAAAGTAAAAACAGTAGTCTACCTGAACAAACTGTGACCTCCGCAGGTTAAACATGAATTGAGGGAAAAATGAAAAATATGGATTCAGCGTAAACGAGGATGGGTCATCCTTTCTATAGTCACCGAATTTTGAGCCACAGACGAATTAGAGTCCGATCTAGCCATCGAGTAGCATCAAAGCCCTCCTGAGGTAATACATCATAAACACAATATGTGAGTAAGACAATTACAAATATAAAAATAGGCAACACTAAATGAAGCATTGCAATAAGACAGAACTGTATAGAAACAATTACTTTTTAGATTCACTAAGACACTAACAAACACTACAAATTCTTGTTATAAGAAGACAGCTGAGCTGAATATAATACAGCCAACATAGTTCATCAATAAAGATGCTACACGGAAGAAGTCTTTAACGTTTTCTAAGTGTTCAGTTGAGTGAAACCATAAATTTGACTTCCTTTGGACATATAAATGAATATTTAACCAAAGGTCTGGGAACCTATAGTACATAAATTTGGTCAGGAGACGAAAAATTCAAAGTTAACAAAAACTCTATGCGCCTTAACCCCTTACCCAGCAACAACAACAAAAATTTAGGCCAACCTACAAACAGTAAGAACCAAAAAGAAGATAGAAGGTACCTCTGTTTCCATTTTTAAGGAGGCTAGTCTTGCCATGACCACCGCAGCAGTTTCTTGATCAAAGCCTTGCACAAGTTCCTGAGAATGTATAAGACAACCATTGGTAACATAATACTACTTTGGCAGTAAGCGTTTTGGCTATTAAATCACTATAATTACATGACCCTAAGCACATTTATTGATTTTTTGGTAACAACAAAATGTAAGAACAACGGCTAGTGCTTGCATCAAAATCATCCAACAACCCACAATAATTGTCAGGTTGGCATAATATGAAATTGCAGCGAAGCAGTGGACACAGGTTACATGGGAGGTTCAAAGTTAGGAATCATACAGACTAAAGCTTAGAAATCACAGCACTTTAAACGGTAACATTATTTAAGGGATCCAAGTTAACTTAACGAACTAACTTTTGCAATGTGAAGTCCTACTGAGCCAAAAGACTATAGATTTTCAATCAAATTCACAATAAGTTAACTTTTACTATTTACAACAGAGAGAATGAGAATTGTATGCTGGTTAACCAAAATGAGAATCAAGAATATCACAAAAAATGCTTAACAATACTAATGTTAAGCGCACTTGCAGAGTGTGGAACAAAACTTATAGCACATTTGTAGGTCTAGCATAGCAAGAGAGACTGAAACAATGCTATCGGGAAAGAGTATTAAGTCGTAAGTTTTGTAAGACGCAAGACAACGACGAACCTCTGTGCTCACAGCAGTATCTACCCACAGTCTGGTTATTGTTGTAACCCGGAGCAATGTTTGACCTTCAGGATTTTGGTAACTGCAATCCAGTCAACGACAGTAATTCTATGTTTTTTTTTTTGTCAACAGAGTTTCATTACTTTAAACCCATTGGACAATTACATTTGGTACCAATTTATACAAAGAGAAGAGCCCATTTAGTACTAATATTAATTCAGCCCAAAAGAGAAACATCCAAAAACTAGGTGTGTTGACGATTGATTCTTCTGACGCCACAACCGTAGGACACGCGGCCTTCATGCGTTGAGTGGCATTCTCGACAGCACCGCTGAACCTAAGGTCATGATTAACCTGAGTCTCTTAAGGTGGAGTTTTTAACGTAAAATTTGTCTTTTTAATTTTTTAATTATTTTTACATTTTTCCCGCTAAGAGTCTCTTAGAGTTCTTATTTAAGAGACGGTTCTTAGCTTTTCTTAGTTAAAAGCTAAGAAACGTTTTTTAGAAAAGCTAAAAACCCTACCTTAAGAGACCCCCGTTAATCCTGCTCTAACCTCCGCAAGCTTCCCATAAAATGTTGTTCTTGCCCTATCTCTCCGTTGTAAAATTCCTGCCAGTGATGATCCGAACAGGAAGATCTGATACCAAATATAAAGCTTTCCACTTTCAACCGTAAATATTTAAGCAGAAAATCCTTGATTCATTGGAATTAAACCAGAGGAGGCATAAGCTAGTTGAAGTTGAGATTCTTTGCCGGACCGCCACATAGAACGCCAGCTCTTCTGAATCCTCTTCAAACACGCTTTAAAGCTTCCTTCGTAACTCGTCCTTTCTTCTGTTAGAGAAGCTTCACATTACGCCACAGGCTGAGACTGTGAGTGAAGTCTGATTCTCTCAGTAAGATTTTAGAGTGAGCGATGAAGAATGATCTGTTAACCCATTATCCGATGGGATATGAATTAGAGCGCTAAGAAGAAAGCAAAAACACAAACTCTAACTTTATTGATCAACCCAAACTCAGAGATAAAACTCAGGTTTAAAACAAAGTTCTGAAATGGGTTGAAGAGAAACGACAAAATACATCGCCTTGCGAAAGATGATCGCCTATGCGAACATTAGTTCGATCTAAAGATCAACATATTTACAACCAGAAAACAAAATAAAGGGATGGTAACCGGCAGCTAAGGCCACCGGCTACCGACAATTAGAATTTTGATTTATAAACTGTGTTTAGAGAGAAGTGAGAGAAAATAGAGAGAGAAAACGATTTTGTTCTTGTCACAATTTCTATGTTTAAAGTAATAAAATAGCACATAAAGAAAAATTTTAAGAAAAAAGAAAAAGAAAATGAAGGTAAAAGAGAGACTCACAAATGCTACTAGAATACCTTGTAACAAACTGCAAATAAAATTGAGGATTTACAGCTCCAAGAGCATTTGACCCGGTGGACGACAGATCAAAGAATACAGTCAAGCAAGTACTCTTGTCGAGGCCACATATCTTCCAAGCATTGGTATTCCCCTCTCCAATGATTGTGTCGGCAACACTAGAACCTTTCTGCAAGGCTCCAAATGAAAATAAATTAAAATCAATTTATATCAGATAGCATTATTCATTTAAAAAGCACAAACAAAACATCTTTCAGGTATAACATTTTCTAATGATGAGCAAGGCCCAATAACCCCTTGAATTTTTATGTGTTTTGAACAATTGACCTCAAGCATGCCACTGAAATTGAAAGATTAATGGTCAATTTGAACTAAAGGATGCAAAAAATATATTGTCGTAGCATAAGACAATATTATGCATAATTATCAGATAGGATCTTGCATTGCAAAAATACTCCTTATCTTCTAATACCTACTAACAAAAGCAATTCTAGCAAAGTATAAGCACAGAAGCAGAAAAGAAACGTACTTAAAGCAGAGGCCAAGAGACTGTTCGCCATCTTCAAACACCTGCTTGAAGGAATCTTTAAATACGGAATGGCCAAAACTTTCAGATAGAACAACAAGGCCACCGGTAGTTTCAACTGCAACTTTCATTTCAGTAACCCCAACCTAACTATACCAAAATGCAACAGCAGAGAAAGTTATAGTTAGGTATCGAATTATGTGATGAAAAAAGATAGCAAAATGGAACGATTTTACAGACAGAACTAACAGAGCCTTATCAACACTGATGCTAAGAAGAAAGCATGGTAGAGAAAATAGTCTTTCAAAAGGCAAAGGACATCAAAATGAACAGAAAATTGGCCTAGGAAAGCATGGCAAAAATTATCGACCTCTAGTCGAAAGAGGTGTTATCATATAGTTAGATAGATTGTCACTTAAGATTTCAAAACATGTTATATTTACAAATGGGCGTTCTTTCTTGCGCAACCACTAACTGCAAAAAGAATCAGTTGAAAAGAATAAAGACTGGTGATCACAGATCAGTTAAACAGCATAAGTACAACTAAGAGCGTTGACAATTGGTGTGGATCAACAATGTCAACTTCGCCTAACAAATAATAAATTGAATCAAGATAATGACACATAAAACCACACTTTCAGGGTGTTTATGAGAGATGTCATTAATTGTGTAGCTAAAACATATAAAACAGCGGCACAGACGAAGTAGAGAATCAAGCGTTGCAAAAGAACTACATATTCATATATGAAGAACAAAACAAAGTTTGAGCATCAGGAAATAAAATCACGACACATTAATACCTGATCAAGTGCAGAAGTAAAAAGATCTAACACATGACCCTGAGCGACCAGTTGCTTTGCAATACTATCATAAAACTTGACAGCTTATTTTATAATAAGGAGCAGCATCTTTGTCTAGATCTTTGTGGGACCGCACAGGATCTGATAAATACTTTGAGATAATCTGAATAGACAGACAAAAGAACGTAATTTTTAATTCAGGCTATAACAAACATGGTTGACATATATGGTGCAATGAAACTTAATAGTTCCATCAACAAATGAATTAACAAGCTCTAACCGTTCCAGGGCCCTCTGTACATGGACCTCCGACCAAAGCTACAATTCTAGCCCCAGTTCCAGGCAAGCAAGCTCCAAGCAGTCCTGCAGCTACACTCAATGACACACCTGTACATCGTTGATGACGATGACCTGGCTGAACAGGCCACTGGTCTGTCTGCAGCTCATCCAAAATCTGTATACCAAACACCAACCACAAGTGCTCAAAATCCACGTTACAACATAAAATCATTCAGAAGCAGAAGAAACGAAAATGAACAAAGCACAAGTATATTTTCCATTAATTACCAATTCCAGTGTGTATTCGCAATCGGACGCAGGCAGCAGGAATCTATTGACACTAGCAGCAGCACTCTGGAACGCATTTTGCGGTCCTTTTGGAAACCCAGAAGTAGGAGAGATTGATTGCAGTACTTAGGGATCATATCTAGAGAGACTCGATATTTCACGCAATAGATTCAAGTTTCAGATCAAGCTAGGTTAAATATCAGAAAGCAAACAATTAAACAGTAAATAAAAGAGAGTTTGTAGACAATGGAAGAAGGGTGCTAGACTTATGGTTTCATTCATGTTATCAGAACTCTATCCTAGAACTCGAATTCAATAGTAAGATATCTCGCTCTCACTTTGATTCTAATCAGATGTTAAAGTCATTATTCCTGCTCTCGCATGCCAATTAGGAAAGAGTGTTGATCAATACTATTGAGTATCGATCAATACTTCATTAGACAAGCATTAACGCTCAGATCGATAAGTTTAGTAGATTAATTAAGCTAGCTTTCGCATGCGCCTTACAACCTAGCTCATCAAGATTCAGTTCAGGTAACTATATATATTGGTAGCAAGTAATCATATCAAGGAAATATTCCTTATTAGAAGGTATAGATGCAATATGAAAATATGCTAATAATGTAAATATATAAATATGCTAGTAATATAATATGGAAATATGCTAGTAATGTAAATATGGAAATATGCTAGTAATGCAAATATGGAAATATGTTAGTAATTTAAATATAGAAATATGCTAGTAATGTAAATGGAAAATACGCTAGTAATGTAAATATGGAAATATGCTAAATAAAGGGTTTCATGCAAGTGAATTATAGTAGATAGAAGTTAAATGTATTTAAACATGGAACTAGAAATCTGATGTAAAAGACACCAGCTCTCGCATGCGCGACTAATCTATTGACCAAGTCCAATGTCTCAGCTCTCGCTTGTCGACACAAAATGACCATTGCTCGATGACAATGATCCTGCGTTGATCGATGGTTTCTTGAGTCAAGCGTTAAAACCTAGTTCGATAAGTTCACAAGATTGGCTAAATCAACTCTCATTTGTTTCTAGTAACCTAGCTCAACAGAATTGATTCTGGTAGTAGACCATGCTCTCGCTTGTGCCAAACTATCCTATTATTAGGGTTCTAGTTAGCTACTCTATAACACAAGCAATAAACACAATTCTATTAATAGATCTAATAATGACCTTAACAAATCTATTGTTTGGCTAATCCATCAGTACCATTGATAAACCCTAAACCTAGTTGATGATTACTCAGACATAATTAAAGTAACTAGAATCTGAATAAAATGCGTAGATAAAATAATGGGGTTTCAAAGAACACTTAGAATACACTAGCACTCCTCAGTCGCACCCCTAGAATGGTGCAATACATAAAGTATATATAAAACGCTAAAGTATAGGTCAAAACTCGTCCAAGGGTAGTCTTGTAATCTTGTTTCATGTCTCTAACTTGGGCTTGAAAGTCGGCTGTCTGCGAAATGGAAATCGATCGATGCCAGCTGTGCAACATCGATCGATCTTGGTCATGTAACTAGCATATTTCCATATTGCATCTACACCTTCTGATAAAGAATATTTTCTTATACCAATTACTTGTTACCAATATATATATAATCACCTAGCTTAGTCTTTAGATATAAGAAATCTATTGTATGCCATTTTTCTTTGTGGATTCGATCGCTAAGTACTACACATGATCTCTCTTGGCAAGAGTATTGTTTTGTGTGTTTGGATTAAAGGTTAATTTTATAGTTAATTGTTTAGCATATTTATACACTGCTAGAACAATAAACACATTCGTGTCAAATTTTGCACCGTTGCCGGGGAACATTGATCACCATTAGATTTAATTTCTAGGATTTAGTCTAGGTTTATTGTTACTTTCAAGTTACTGATTTTTATTTTTCTTTGTTTTTCATGTGCATGCAAAAGAGTACCAGGAGAAACAAAGGACAAGAATTACTTTTCTCATACCCACAACAACTCGAGCGTACGATCCGCAAAGAAAGACGACAAGCATCAATCGACAACATACACTTAGTGTCGATCGACACTTCTTTACGGACAGCACCAATCAACATCGGAACTCTAGCATTGACCGACATTGATCACTTAGCATCGATCGATAGCATCTCATCTGCATCGATTGACGACAGCAGACGAGTTCAGATGGTTGCGCCTATAATAGTGGTTCATAATGAGAATGGAGACTTGCATGACCTCAACGGTCATCTGAGTTATGCAGCAGGTCAAAACTTGTCCAAGGGTAGTCATGTAATCTTGTGTCATGTCTCTAACTTGTGCTTGAAATT